>JAKGSA010001069.1:0-39497 GCA_033558755.1 Philaethria dido | reverse complement strand
ATTATATGATATGTTCTAAAAGTGATAATCTCAATCATCGTATATAAATTAAATATGAATAAGACACATTTAAAGTAACAATAAAAACAATTCTACTATATATATTGTAATTATTTCAGCTCCTCTCAAATCCAAGACGAAATAAAATAAAT
Organism: Philaethria dido; assembly: GCA_033558755.1. NCBI lineage: Eukaryota > Metazoa > Arthropoda > Insecta > Lepidoptera > Nymphalidae > Philaethria > Philaethria dido. The sequence continues at coordinate 39,345 of JAKGSA010001069.1, read as the reverse complement.
AAAAAGAGATAGACAATATTCCTTTTAGTGTACTTTTTCGCTCTTACTCCTACAGATCTAGAATTTTTAATAAAACCGTACAAACAGTTGCAGCCAATCGAAAATGCATTAAGATTTCCTGAGGGTGCTTAGTAAATCCATTTGCTGGCCTATTGTTCAGTACAAGTTTCTACAGCGTTTGTTTTAGGGAAATCAACGACTTTCTAAGATTGTGTTTCTGATTTCTTTTTATTGAAAATGTAATGAATTGTGAAGACATAGATTTCATAGTTACAATATACATTTTTTTAGCTTCACGCTGTTTCCCGCATAACAGGGTAGGCATAGGAAGCCAAAGAACCGTGTTAAGACACATAGTAGTGTTAAGACACTCCGTTCTCTTTTACAAGTTACAATATAATTATCAATATATCGTGAAAATGCTTTCCAGAGTAGCACTTTTTAATTTTGAATTTTAATAATAACTTCTGTTTTTATGTTATTTACTTGAGTGTGTCTGATCGCCTTATCAATTAAGCAATGCTAATATGCTAACATGCAAGTCGATCCATTAACGCGTATTATGGAATCAGTGTACATAACTTCATTATCCGCTCTTTGCCTTATTAGAACTATAGAACCAGATGAGTAAAATTTGTTCTCACAACCATAATGATGCCAAAACAGCGCGAAAATGACCGATTGTTGATTATTATAAGAATACTTATAAAACTAAATTATATGCAGTAGGTATTGTGCTGCTAAAAGAGCTGACCCAAATCGCACTGACCAGATTGCTTTTCGACGTAGACATATCGCATACTTTATCCAACCTTCCACACGTTTCGGCCATTTCTGTACTACAGCCGATAGCTGATGAATGTTGCCTATAATTAAGGGACCAAACGCATATTTCATTCATTATTCTTTCCTGGACTAAAAGGTGTACAAGAAAATCATTTTTAGCAACTAAATAAAACCAACTTCTTCTTCAACTTCACTGTATCCCGCATATAGCAGGGTAGGCAGAGGGAACCAGAGAACCTAGTGTTAAGACACTCCATTCTCTTTCAACAATTCCGTTCCCCCCTTCCGTCGAATTGAGGCATAGCTTGTTGCCAAACCCAAGAAATGAAAATACTAAATTTTACATTTCCTGGAGTGGAAATCGAACCCACAGCCTGTCGTCTTTACAGTCGCACGCTTGCGCCTCTGCGCCACGAAAGGCGTTATTACGAATCTTAAGTACCACTATTATACCAGGTACTTATTAATCTTCTTAGTAACAAATTTCTAACCATATCATATCTAAAACCATACTTCCACGCCAACATCAAAAGTTATGATCCAAAATTATGTCTAAGAAACAACTAAGAAACAAGACAAACGATACAGTAACTGCCCCAAGGCACTTCGATCACTCAGCCGCATCAGGAGAATCGTGAAAAATTGTATCCACACTGATATAGTGTCGCATTAGGTGTCGTAAAGTAGAATTTGAATGAGATAAATGACGGCCACTCAACGCGGTTAGGGTTATGTTGGACGCATAGATTTGAGAAAAGAATATTTTTGAATAAAAATATTCTGCTGAATAGCAGAAAGCTGAATCTTCTCTATAGGAAGGTAGTCACTCTTTAACTAGTGTCAAGACACTCCGTTCTCTAATTACTAAAGAACATTGAGACATTGCGTGTTGAATGGCGGAACTCAACGCTATCCTTTATCTTGCAAGGGCGAGGAATATATCGTGTAAAATAAATAATTTATATAATCGATGATATTTAAGATACTTAACTTAAGACACTTAGCTTACGTTGTACTTCTATATTATAATTTATCATTCAGTGTTCACACCTTTTGCGAGGTAAGAAATTTACCCCGCGAGAATTAAATGTAACACAGCTTCACGCTTTGCATGGGTGTCAGAAAGAGCCTAGTGTTAAGACACTCCGTTTATCTACAAAAAATCGAAACATTGCGCGTTGATTGGCAAAATTGTACGGCGCTTTTACCATACCACAGCGAAGAATAGGTATATAGTTAATTAATAAAAATAAATAATTCATATAATCGAGCATATTTACAGAATTGTTGTAAGAGAGCAGAGAGTCTTAACACTAGGTTCTCAGGTCCCCTTTGCCTACCCTGCTATACGCGGGGTACAGCGTAAAGTTAAAAAAAAATAGACAAAAATGCGAATTTACGCCGCTTGTCGGTTAAAATTGCCATATCTTTAGTGAGGAGAAATCTACCTCTCAAATAATTCAATGGCTTAAAAAAAATTCAGCAAGCACCAAAAATCAAATTCATCATCGAAATTAAAACTATACCAAAAGCAAAGGATTCGAACCCAATAAGTTTAAGTTTGAAAACGGTACGGTTAACCCAAAAACATTGCTATTTCAATACCCACCGCTTTTCAAACGTTAGCTTTGACGCGTTTGTTCTAACGCACGTAGAGGGACTATATTTTGCACTACGATATATTCAGGTGGGTATGAAATGAAACTAGGACGAGACAGGAAAGAGTTTTCCAAAGCTCTAAAACTTTCTGTTAAATAACGGTTAAATGATTTCTATTAATTGAAAACATTTTCTTTTTATATGAAAAATATGACATAAACGCGATGGTTAAGGGTTCGATTCTCGCCCCAAGAATAAAAAAAAATAGTTTTGCTTCTTTGTATCATTCGACCAATATTTCTATATTCCATTCTAAATTTGAGCCTGTACTTCCATAACCTGCTATGAGAGATACATAATACAGAAAATGGTATTTTTAACCGATTTCCATAAAAGGAGAAAATTATAAATTCCATTTTTTCTTATGTGTATTAGTTACCGAATATTTTTTTACTGGGGAAACCAGTTTTGACGATTCTTTTAGTTTTTAATATCATAATCGTAGTTAGAACTTCGATAAGTAGTTTTAGATTATTATTGTATTAGATAAGTAGTTTATGAGTTATTCGTAATAATATTACTTTTTAGCGCATTTATGTTTCATAATCAGTTTTTTGTTAAAATCTAAATTACAATTCGATGAACTCAATTAAGCTACTTTATATTTTACAGTCTATCTCTAAATAAAAGTTCTTTTTACAGAAATCGCTGTAATATAGTATAGTAGACTTTCATTTATTCTGCTTTGTTCTTTAATTCTTTATGAAATTGTAAGGACAAGGGAGTGTTTGGCAACGTCTCGCCGGAGGGCATCGCGTCCTTTCACGAACTCGGCAAATTATTTAACACGTTTCATTTTTTGTAAAGAAACCAATCTTTTTGAGACGCTGTTAGGTCGTGTCCAATTAACACTGGATTTTTAGTATAGAAAATCATGTTTGAAATAGTATCATTGTGAATATTACAGTTCCAAAACGAAATTTAAAAGTAAAACATTTCATATTTGCGACAAAATAAGTCAAAAATATTATAATTAATGTTTTTTTTTTCTTTTTTTTTATAGCTTCACGCTATCTCTCGCACATAGCAGGGTAGGCAGAGGGAACCTGAGAACCTAGTGTTAAGACAGTTCTTTCTTTTTCAACAATTCAGTACCCCACTTTCCGCTGGATTGAGGCTGCGTGCTAAGTGGTGGAATTCAAAGCCGCGTTTAGCTTTGTTACCAAACTCAGAAAATGAAAACACTAAATATTATTTAGAGATTTCATTTACTGAAGTGGGAATCGAACCCACAACCTGTCGCGTTTACAGTCGAACGCTTGTGCCTCTGCGCAACAACAGGCTAGTTATTACATAACGTAGTAACAATACAAAAACCCTTCTTACACATTAATATTTATACCATCAACTAAAGCAAAGTGTTTACGTCTAAACTAATCTATTCAATCATTAAACATTAAATGTTTACTTTAAAATATTTCAAACACACAAACACTTTGCCGCGTAACAACCTACGTTTCGGTTCATTCGTGAATGATAAACACAACACACGAGAAACTGGAGGTGTCAACAAACTGCCCTGTAGGTTTGTTTACAAAAATCTTATGTTAGGACTTTATGATACTATGATAAAAGAATATTATTTCATTATTCTTTTGAAGAAATAGTGAAAATATATATTATACATAATGCCTGTCGAGGCGCAGATGCACAAGCGTGCGACTGCAAAAGCGACAGGTTGTGGGTTCGATTCCCACTCCCAGGAAATGTTCGTATTTTCATTTCCTGGGTTTGGTGGCACGGCAAAGCGCGGCGTTGAGTTCCGCCACTCAGCACGCAATGCCTCAATTTGGTGGAAAGTGAGGAACGGATTTGTTGAAAGAGAACGGAGTGTCTTAACACTAGGTTCTCAGGTTCCCTCTGCCTACCTTGCTATATCCGGGATACAATGCGAAGTTAAAAAAATATATATATTTTATTTATAATAAATGTTTCCAAAATTACTTTAGAATTGCTAAATGTATCGTAATCAGTGTAATAACGACATCTGCCTTTTGTAATCGGAAATGGTGATAAATGGACATACTTTTCTATAGAAGTTATGCTGTAAAGTCCAGTCAATAAATACAACCATTAACGAGGAAGAAATTAGAATGACAGAAATATACACCATCCTACATGTGACCACGGACTAATGAAAGAAAAGGTCAGGTTTTTAAAAATACTAGAGTCCCCATTGACGCGTTAGCAACGCGTTGTCTTTGGCAATGTATATGCCACTTTATATAAACATGGATGTCCAACCATGGTAGTGAGTGTATCATTTATTTTATGTATTTAATACACTTAGCATTCTGTACTCCTTCTCTATTTAAACTATAAGTGTGCCAAATTTCATGCTCCTCCTTCCGCGTAATTTTCGTAAAAACGGATACATAGTTTTTTCACGTATTTATAAATAGATATTTTCGAATACTAAAATATATATTATACTGACTGTGCACGTAGGGTTATCGGTTCGATAGCCATTCGATATTTTTGATTATATTAAATTTAATTTCCCTATTTTTATATGTCACTTGGCTTAGCGGTAGGCGTGGTGGGACACACTATGTACTGCCACTGTTCCCAAAACGAGCGGAAAAAGAGAAAGGAGTGTTTTAGCCCTAACCTAAAACTCTTGAATATCGCAATATAAGAAAAATATATTATGATTAAAATTTTAAAAAGTAATTAAATGATTACCAGTAGTTCAATTACTCATCACATCTTAACTAATTATAAAAGTGACCATATCAAACGCACTCGCTATCATATAAACAAAGGATCATCAAAATTGGTTCATACAGTAAAAAATGCGGTAACACACATAAAAAATCAATCAAAACTACCTCCTTCTTTTAAAATCGGTAAAAAATTAAAGCATTTTGTACTCATTATCATCATGTAAGACTTACTTTAAAACAACGCTCTGGAATCCATCACTCGATGTTAGTTCCAACCGCTACTAAACACCGGAAGTAATTAAAGCGAAGAACACGCTATTAACATGACCTTACTAATTACTGTCTCACGTACGCTTAAATACAGGGAACGGTATCTATCATTAAATAATATATTTTCATTTTGTATTGTAACCACAGGATTTATTTTATGAGACTTGATGTTTCCCGCGGCTTCGCTCGGGTGGTCAATGTCAGTCCATAGTACATATCGTAGTGTATATGCGTCAATTTGAAGGCTTTTGACAAATAGAGTCAGTAATATATAGGCTTAATTAAATTACAGGGCATGGCTCCAATGGGAACAGCGCCCCTAAATGACAAAAAATACCCACAACATCTGCTTGTAGTCTAAAAAAAACTGATTGTATGATAAAAGCCAATTAAAAAAAGAAAAAGGATTAAAAAAAATTGAAGGCTTTGAAGTGGCTAGATTTTTTTTTTTTAATAAACAATCATGTCTGACAAAATATTATATACCTACTAAGAATATGCCTAAATGTAAAAAAAAAAATTGTTATATATACCATAGATATATTCATATGCAAGTAGTAAAAAGCAGTTATTTTATTGCTTTTTAAAGTGTTATTCATAAACCCAGGATAAGGAAAGTGAAGAAGTTATTAAGTCAAAAATGCATACTTTTCAAGCATATTTGAGTTTAAATTTTGTCTGTAAATTCTGTTTCTTAGATAGAAACTAACTTTATTATTAGAAATAATTTTTTTACCTGAAATTATTTGATTTCTATATATTTTTTGATTAAGACTTTATATACCTTTATATTACAATGTATTACCATTGATAACCTAAAAATCAATATGTAAGTCAACTTAATAACTTAATCACGATAGGTATGGAAAAACTTTAAGAAATTAGCTTCACGCTGTATCCCGCACATAGCAGGGTAGACAGAGGAAGCCCGAGAACCTAGTGTTAAGACACACCGTTCTTTCAAGATTGCAGGTCCCACTTTAGCGTGTTGAGTGGCGAAACTCAACGCTGCGTTTGCCTTGTTACCAGAGCGAGGAAATATAAATACTGAATAATAATTATTATAAATATTAAATATATTCGTTTCGCAGTAGGCAGGTATTTTTCCACTACACGATAAATACAATAGATATAATAAAATAATTTTGCCATAACACCGAAATTCTTAGGCGCTAACAAATTAACCTCGAGCATGATTCATGATAGTGGCCGACTTAGCACATTAACTCGACCCACTTCTCTTTATACTTGCCACCATCGATCAAATGTACGTACATTCATCAAAAATGAACAATTGTAGAGACAATATTGAAGAAAGCACCCAAAAAACGCGTACAAAACTAAATATTAACTATTAATCTATAATCAACTTTAATAAATGGTAATAAAGTTTATTTTTGGTTTAACAAAAACACATTACTATCCACTGTAGTTCCCACGATAGGAAATTGAATGAAAAAATATATTCGTTTGTAGAGTGCGATTGAGTCGATGTTCAAAGAGCATAGAGTCCATTATGGTGTTTTGTTGATGGAAAGTAAACTTTAAAACATCTGATTAAAGTTTAAATTGTTTTAACTTAGAGAAAAATGTACGAATTAGGCTAATTTCTTTATAAAAACTGGCTGCACCTTAAAAGGCAGCTTTGGAGAAATAATAAAGACAATACCAACTGTAATGGCTGTATTTCGAAATAGTAAACGAAATAAATTTTATTGGGAACAATTGAATTTTACATATTAAATTACTTGGAATGTCGTTGCCAATTTTTTTTTGTTCTTTTATAATAAATTCTTTATTGAGAACGTCTCAGTGACAGTTTTTGTAGCCTAGTCTAATTAAATATGACTAACAGTGTAAACTTGGGTACGTTAAGGCCAAATTGATACAATTGCTTAAAATAGTGTCCCCGTTGACGCGTTAACAACGCGTTTCTTAGCGACGTATACGTTACTTTATATAAACATGGATGTCAAACCATGGCAGTGTGTGTAACATTTATTTTAGTAATTTTATATATTTTTTATGTATTATTTTAAAAAGATACTATCATTCTGTACTCCTTCGCTATATAAACTATAACTGTGCCAAGTTTCATGCTATTCCGTCCGAGTAATTTTCGTAAAAAAGGACCCAAAGTTTTTGTTCCACGTAATAATATTTAGATTAAATTCATAATTTAATTTCAATTAATATTATTTGATGCAATAGAGAAAGCTATAACGTATTTTTGGCTTAAAGAAAATTATTGATTACGAAATGTTAATTAAGTTCTTTAAATTTTTTTTACACCTGCTATGAAGTAGTTTCTGAGAGGTTACGCGAAAATACAACCATAGTCAGCCACTTCCCAACTGTTCCACGATGGGTCAATACATGAAAAATGAGAATTATGTTTATATTATCATCAGAGACACTAACTATCAAATAAAAAAGAATCATCAAAATAGGTTCGACCAGTAAAAAGTTATGCAGCAACACACAAAAAAAACAGTTGAATTGAGAACTGACCGACTTCAAAACAGATGGAGGTCCACTTTTAGAAGTCAGCTAAAAAACGCCAAAAAAACAAGATAAGAAACACTCCACTCCATACACAACAAAAACAAAAACAGAATCCGGATTAACAAAATATCTTTGAAGAGAAAACAAAGGCAAGAGCTAGGCAAAAGGAAATGAAAGTTGGCCATTTTATGCGGTAAGCGCAAAACAACACGCTAAAACATTTCCAGGTATTAAATATTTCATCAGGAGAACTTCTACAGTGAATTCCACGGAAACCAAACTAAATGTACTGGAACTACGAGTGGTAACACTAATTTCGGTTAAAACAATGGTTCGGTCGTGCGTTATTTGCAAGTTATTCAAATTTTAAGTACGTGTCGAATACATTGAAACAGCCAACTGGTGGAAGGAATCAAATAGTTTCACAATGGCTTTGTATATAGAGGTATGTACGGTCTCTTGATTATGTGTTTTTCATTTATTTCGCAGTAAAACTTTGTTGGTGAGATGCACAATATTTATACGTTGTTTCTTCATAATTGTGTAAACCCTGGTAAAAGTTAATTATTCTGGGTCTTGAAAATTGATTGTTGTAAGGTGAAACTTAAGTACAACAGTTAGAACTATTTGTGTAAAAAAGATATAAAAACACATACATATATGTAAGAATGTGCCCCACTTTCCGCTGAATTGAGGCATTGCGTGCTGAATGGCGGAACTTAACGCTGCGCCTTGCCTTGTTACCAAACACATGAAATGAAAATACTAAACTTTTACGTTTCCTGGAATGGGAATCGAACCCACAACCTTTCGCTTTAACAGTCGCACGCTTCCTCTGGGCCACGACAGGCGTTACATTCTTGCAAACTCTAATAAAGAAATCAGAGTTCAATATCATAAACTTATAGCTCATCTCTTTTTAAATTCAAGTAAACTAAGAATAACAGTTAACAAAGTATTCGCTTAAACAATTTCTTGCACAAATTCAAGATTCAGTCACGATTATGGAGATACCTCTGTTAAAATAATGTTAAGGGTAAAATGAAAATTTAAAAAATGTTTTTTATTTGTTTATTAAGTATTAATAGTGCGTTTTTCATTTTTCACTCTCTGTAAGAAGATTGTCACAAATGAGAAGTCGATCTCACCACCGCATCTAAGCAGATAAATCTTACCATGATCTGGTCCAGACCAAGTGTAAGGTTGAGTTTAGTTACACATATATAACACAAATGGGTATTTTTCAATATACTGAATAAATTATTAGTAAATTTAACGCGTTTTCTTATATTAAATTATTATTAGATTCTCATTCCCAATTCTACATAATCCGACATTACATCCTTTTTCTTTAAAAAATAATTAGCTGCACATTACTCCAAAAGTACCCAATATAAAGGTGTCATTATACATTGCAGCACTCTTTAGCGGTACATTAGAGCGTGGCTGAATAAAACAGCAATGTAAACCTTCCAAACGGCCATTATATGTCCTTCGTTTATATGCAAAACGGTAGTTTAAGCCCGGTGAAGTAGTATCATTCGTCTTAAAGTTATGCAGATTTCAGAAATCTCATGGAAATGAAATCGCCCAAGTTACGACAGCTGTTAGAAATATTTGGTTCAGCATAAATTGTATTTTGGGTGTGTATATCTACGTGTATTTTCAACCGATTTCAAATAAGAAGTACCTACTTCAATTCGTACTAATTTATTTTTTATGGAAGTTAGCGCATATTTTTTACTGGTTGAACCAATTTTGAAATTTAATTTTTCATATGATTGCTAGTTCCATTTAAATTTAGTTAAGACAAGACAAGACGAAGACGAAGAAGTATTTTTCGAGTAATTTGTAATAATTGTACATTTTTTCGAAGTCTGTTTTCTTTTTTGTTAACATCTTAATTATGAAAACATCAGAAATGAGTTTATTATTAAACAATGCTATTAAATGATACTAACGACTATGTTCATTTAATCCCGGATATGAGACACTACGTGTTAGGTGGCGAAACTTCACACAGTTTCTTCACTTTGTCTTACCAGAACAGAAAAATGCAAAAAAAATAAATTTAAATATAGCCATTCCCAGTCGTGGGAATCGAACCCACAACCAATCACATCACACACTAACAGTCAACTGCAATTGACCCATACTAATTTTAATTGAATAGTAATTCTTTAGGCTTATAATACTTGAAACAGAAAGTATGGTATAATTAAAAATTCTAATTATACGCATGCACGCCAAATGATAATAAAAACCATGACAATATTTACAGCATGCTTTTAAAGATGGGAGATAAGCTCATTATTTATTTAAGTTGTGTTCTGTTATTTAGCTTAAAACAATTTTTGGAATATAATTTTCATTTCGTTGTATTGTTTATTTCCTGTATCTCATAAACTCTAATCATAATGATCTTCATAATCTTCAATGTTATTAGCAGAGCAAATAATTTAGAAGAAGTAGCAATAGCCATCGTATTTTTTTATAAACCAAGATGAACGCCTGTCGTGATAAAGAGGCACAAGCGTGCGACTGTAAACGCGATAGGTTGTGGGTTCGATTCCCACTCCAGGAAATGGAATTTTTTATTTCCTGGGTTTGGTAACAAGGCAAAGCGCGGCGTTGAGTTCCGCCACGCAGCACGCAATGCCTCAATTCGGCGGAAAGTGGGGAACGGAGTGTCTTAACACTAGGTTCCCTCTGCCTACCCTGCAATATGCGGGATACAACATGAAGCTATGTAAATGTAAATGTATGTATGTGTATTAAGTGGCGGAACTAAAAGGCCGCGCTAAAAACTATATTACAAGAATATGTGCTAACCAAATGGAATTCGAACCTAGGATCATCAAAGACAACTAGCCTTAGTAGTCCTTATAGTGCCGTAACAGCATCTGTTAAGATATAATATGGCAACTTAGTGACATATTTTAAAACAGATAACCCTTACATCCCTTTTTTCGTAAGGAATCCCTTTTAAGAGATACCCGTCTGTTTGGGGACTAGGTGGGTTTGGGGACTGGGAGGCTTATGTAGGACTCCTAAGCTGGCAGATGTCGACTATCCACTGAAACCTCACAACTCCTCGATCGCCTATGACTTAAGTAGAACTTGCCGATATAAATTTAGACATAATCATTTATGAAGAAGAATATCATTCCAACTATAGAACGAACACGAAGGAGTCTTATTCCTATCGCAAATCGCTTATAAAAATATAAATTTAAAAATAAAATCGTAAATTGAACGAGTTATAAGCAATCTATTCACGCCAAGCATGCCAATTCGAGGCAACTTTGATGAGACTACGTGACACCACATTGAGCAATGGTGCTAGACGAAGTTTCATTTCCACTGAGTATTACGGAAGTCTGATAAAATAGTGATTTGGAAGAAATTTTAATATTATCTCGTATGTTATGGATGCGATTAGCGCTTGATCTATACTTTATTACGGCTTATTTGCGATATTTATAGCTTCGCTCTCATGCAACGCTTGTTCAGCGACGGTACTCAACGCCGCGTTTTGGCTTTAATACAGATTGAAAAAAGAAATTAAATATACTTTAATCTCCTGAGTTAACCACAGCCACGCCGTCGCGTGTGCTGTACTGAATGTGGATAGTTAAAATTTGGCAATGTAACAACATACGTCTCAAACTCAGTTTGGAGAGTGTAGGAAAGTATTCAGGGAGAATTTTCCAAAATTTCTAGGAGGATGGAAAAAAACAGAAATTTACATTTTACTAACTGAAACTATATGGCAAAATAATAAGTCCATGTGTTACAAAGTCGCGGAAGACAATTGGTTTATTATATAAATATTAGTCTGGACCGTTTAAATGCCATTACTTCAATATAAATATAAAAATAGGAGACTTCTATCACTACATAATATTTCTCTCCACATCACTCCACAAACCTCCAAACAGAAATATACATTTCAAACGCTTTCATTACTCATTAAGCCTCAACTAAAGCGAAAAAGGCACATCAATCCTATTTTATCTATGCACATTAATGGTACGCTACGGACGGACTGAAACCGGGGGGATGAAAAAACACGCTGACTAATTCTGGGCAATCAGTCTCTTGCTGATAAAAAGGCTACTGTTTTGGCTGTCGTGCCCTACGTCCTTTACTATGATGGAATGGAAGCAATTCTTTAAATACCCATTCTGCATCGTCTACAATATTTAAGATGTCTTAAATTTGACGTAGTGATTAATCCTTTCTTCATTTTGATTTCATTTTATTTCATTTAAATGACTCGGTTATTGAGTTTGATTCCCATTCAGGACAATTTAAATTACGTTGACTTCCGCCACTCAATACGCAATGTCTCAAATTCGGAAAAAGCGGAAAACCGAATGTCTTAACACTAATTTCTTCAGTCAGAAATCGAACTCATCACCCAGCCAATGCATGTACACACAGATTTGATGAGCATCGGTGGAATAGTAATTAAAAGTAGCATATTTTATCATAATAAATAGTAATTGGTTGAACAATCAAAAAAGGAATATATGTAAATCTCTATATAGAAACAAACAGAGGGTGCATTAGCATTTAAAATTGCCTTCACAGACATGGGGTGTCTATTTTAAATATTATCATTTGAAGCAATACTCTATTAAGCACTACACTAGGTTGTATCTGTCTTTCCTGAGTAAACAAGTGTGAAGATAGAAGTGTATCTACGTAATAATTAAACTATACTATATATCTTCATATTAGGCTTGTCGTGGCGCAGAGGCACAAGCGTGCGACTGTAAATTGATTCCGATCATAGAGGTTCGATTCCCACTCCAGGAAATGAAAATATTAAATAATATTTAGTATTTTCTTACTTTAGTAACAAGCCAAAGCGCGGCGCCTTAATTTGGCGGGTAATGGGAAGCAAAAATATTAAAGAGAACGGAGTGTCTTAACACTGAAGTAAATTATTTTTATTTGGCAAGTTTGGTACGACTAGGCGCGGTGTTGAGTTCTGCCACTTAGGCCTCAATGTCTCTCTTTCGTATGGAGAGTGAAGTACGAAACGTATTAAACTAGGTTCTCTATGACAATCCTATTATGCGGGAAAAAACATGAAGCTATGAATCTGTATAATGAATTGCAAAACAAATAGCTATTGTCACCATCATCATCTAAACCAAAATAACTAATTAACTATACTCTAACATTTAAAAATATATAACACAAAACTTATATAAACTCCAACTAACTTAAAGAATTTTAACAAAATTCCAAGACACAAAAAACTCTTTCAAAGTGTTCCATATCGAAGGAATGACAAAGCACCTGAAGGCAACAATTAAGGGACCATGTTAATTAATAAGAACCCTCGGAGTAACTTCGTGGGGTTGAAAACCAACTTCGCATGATACAGAATCGGGAAAGTTGGAGATCTTTTATAATGGAACGCAAAGTTTTGAGTAATTAAACGTCGTCCTTTTTCCACAATCATTGTTCCTGAGTTGAAGTTTCAGCAAGATTTCTGGTGGTTCTGATCAGATAAATTGAGTTGCTAACGAAAATTGGATGAACTGGCCTTTTTGTGAACTTTTTTAAGCATTTATTAAGGGAGGTTAGTAACGGAAATTTCAGAGCATATGACATATTGTCGACTTATAGTGTAACGGCTAACTCTATATTAAGAGGTGAAAAACATTCTTAAAAAAATATAAATATATTTTACTAGAAGGTTTTTTACATTAGGTTATATATGTAGCCGAGAATTTTTAAAACATGGATTTGGCAGTTAAAATCGTCACGCTTCTTTGATAATTTTATGGCACGTACGAACGGCCATAATAAAAGAACGGAACTGACATTTTTAAATGAAAACTAATGAATGCTTTTGTATTTAGATTGTGTAAATTTTTACATTTTACGTAAAAAAGTGATAACAAAAAAAAATTGTTCTGGAAAATCATTACATTGAAATTAATTTCGGGAAGGTAGAGCGCGGCGTTGAGTTCCGCCCAACTCAACATAAAACATCTCGGTTTCTGGCGCAAAGTGAAGATCGGAGTGCCTCAATACCGCTCCACTCTCGTGGATAAATCCAGATAACTGACAAAAGCCAAAAAAATCTTACTCATTAAAAAAAAATATATATATAATATATTATAAAATATATATACTTATTTACAAATCTATTTATACAAAATCGAATGAGAGATGAAAGCGTTGCGTTCAGATATTTTCTTGATACTGTTACTAGAACTACTAATTGGTATTGAAAGCTAATTCCACGTACTTATCAATTAATGTTTAAGTAGACCTTTTTGCGTGTCTTAAGTGAGGTTTGGTATTTGTACGCATTACGCAAAGTGAGTTTTATCCTTTATAAATGTAGAAATGGTAGTTAATGCATAAAATAATATGAAAATAAGTCATTTATTAGCATTAAGCTATCCATTTCGTCAATATAAATATATACGTAATAATCCTTATATAAAAGATACAGATGTATCACCCATTTTTTTCATTTATTGTATCTAATCTAATTTATCAAACAGAACATTAGTCATTAGATATTTACTTTTTAACTTAGCAAGTTTTAAGCCAAATGAATCTTGACCGACTCAACCTTTATAATTAATTTACATTATTGCCAAATAACAATAAATTTTGACAAATTAAAACTTATTGAGTTATTCTGATATATAAACTGTATTACTGAACAATTTTATCCAAATTTGTTCAGTGTTATTTGCATGAAAGGAACCCGCATATAGCAGGGTAGGCAGAGGGAACAAGAGAACCTAGTGTTAAGACATTCCATTCTCTTTCTACATTTTCGTTCTCCACTATTTATTCTTTGTAAAATAATCTATATAAAAACATACCTCCATCCTCAGGAATATTGAGCAGTTTCTTCGCACCAGGACTCGGCCCACGCACTGCAGACAACGCTCTCTGCAGTGTCTCACTCATCTGTTTGCCACTAACACTATCACATATCACTAACACACACAACACTAGACACACTCTCCGCCAGCTCGAATCCTGCTTCCCCATCATACGTTTCCAGATCTTGCTCATGATGTACAGGTTCAGCTTTATCTCGATAACGCCATCTGGAACAACGACAAAAAAAATTTAATAGTCTTAAAATAGTAAAAGTATTTAAAATAACTGGCGATAATCAATAATA
Organism: Philaethria dido; assembly: GCA_033558755.1. Taxonomy (NCBI): domain Eukaryota; kingdom Metazoa; phylum Arthropoda; class Insecta; order Lepidoptera; family Nymphalidae; genus Philaethria; species Philaethria dido. The sequence goes on along the minus strand of JAKGSA010001069.1, from coordinate 24,285 downwards.
CATACACATGAATAAAAAAAATGACGGAATACATTATTATTATATTCTTTTGTTATAAACGTGATTATCCCAGTTTAATTTCAAGTATGGTATGTTTTTTTCTTTTTTTTTTTAACATCACGCTGTAACCCGCATATAACGGGGTAGGCAGAGAGAACCAGAGAACCTAGTGTTAAGATACTCCATTCTGTTTTTACTATTCCTTTCCCCACTTTCCGCCGAATTGAACATGTTATTGTTGGTATGTTTTAATATTTTTAAAATAGGCAAAAAATAAAGACTGGCTTCCTCTACACATATATGTCCCTAAAAATTTAGGCATACGTGAATAAAAAAATTTGTATAAAAAAAAGATTCTATGCACACAGAAGATAATTTGATAGAATATTAAATATTCATTCTTCAGAATATCCCACTAATTTAATAAATACAAAATTTTGCCAGTTTTTGTATTTAACGCAAAAACAACTAAACTTATCTCAGTAAAACTACAAAAATATAGCTTACACATCAAAATACATCCTAGGCTACAATTTATATAGATTTTATGTAACATGACGTATAAGTACCTAGTTCTTCATACAAAGAATATGTTACTTCAACTTTACATATTACTCATCGTACTCGTAATGACACGAAAAGTTGTGAACAAAACTAATTTGAGCGATCTTTATGCATATAAAAGATGATAGTTGATAGTTATGCAGATAAAAGCTAACCTTAAATGTTATCTATATTTATTTATTAGACACTTTTCGTTATATTATCGGTCTGATGACTTAATTTTTTTCATAAATGGTAAATTTTTTTTAGCTTCCTCACGCTGAATCTGCATATAGCAGGGTAGGCAGGAGAAACCTGAGTAACCTTAGTGTTAAGACCCTCCATTCCTCTCTATAACGATTCCGTTTCTAACTTTCCGCCGGATTAAGGCATTGCGAGCTGAGTGGCTTAACTTATGGTGTTATTCTGATACATAATTCCATATTATTGTAGAATTTCATTCAGATCTGTAAAAATTTCCATCAAATTTTGTTTCTGTAAGCTTGCATGAGAGAGTAACAAACATCAATATTACAAACTATCGCATTTTTTATACGAATAATGTAGCATTACTCATTATGCAACCAAAAGCTTATTTTTAGCTTTAGATATTAAAAGTAACAACAACAGTTTCTAGAAATGTTATAATAAATTTTATAAATACCGGTAAAAAATACATTTGTTATGAAGATTCATTAACCTGAACTCACTCACTGTTCAGTATCTCCCAACAATATACAATATAGTGTCCCAAAATTAACCTATAGTTTGTATAGAAAGAGCAGACTTAAGTGATATATCACTAAAAAAAGAGTGACAAAACTCTCCCACATTATAAACAGCCCCAATTTAACTCCAATCATTAACCAATCCATTTCATTTGTCACAAAATATATATATTTTAGTGTAAAAACAGATTCGTTATTCCTGTGCAACGAAGTCGAGGCGCAATAATGAGGTTCGACTTATTCTTCGTATTTTTAACTTATATTTTTTATTTTTGTTCGTCGTTAAGCCTTCCTGCCTTCTTGGGAATCTGCGAATAACTGAGAAACATCTGCATTCTATTTTATCTTAGAACACTTGAACTTTGAAGGAATAGTGTATCGGCTATTTGTATTATCAATTGTTATTATTTCTTATAGAAAATACTTGACATAGTAAAATCTAGAGCTATATTTTTATTTGTTTATTTATTTATTACACATAGGAAAATAACCATAATCATTATACATTATTCCACAAAACTGTTAACTCTAGGAAATGTTAGTACTTTCATTTCCTGGGTTTGGCAAAGCGCGGCGTTGAGTTCCGCCACTCAGCACGCAACGCCTCAATTCGGCGGAAAGTGGGGAACGGAATTGTTGTAAGCGAACGGAGTGTCTTAACACTAGGTTCTCAGGTTCCCTCTGCCGACACGCTACACAGGTATCCCGCATACAGCGGGATACACCGTGAAGTTAAAAAAAAAAAACAAACTGTTAAAAAAGTTTAACTGCGGGATCGGGAGTCTATTTGAGCGTTCAGATGTTATTACATTATGACTTATATTTCCCAATAATAATCCAAATACGAAAGTTTGTGAGGTTGGTTAGTCACGCAAAAACTACTAAACGAATCTTGATGGAATTTTGCAGTATTATAGGTTATACATTAGACTCTCACATCGGCTACTATAAATGTAAGTTTTGTCTAATTTCGTCATAATATAACATATGGATGTTAATATAGTACTAGATACTCTAGTTGCTATGTTAATATTATTTAAATACTTCTTAACCTAAACGTCCTTGATTTGGTTTAAATTTTCGTTTGTCAACACTAGTAACTTTAAAAATTGTAAAATTAAAAAAAAATGTATATGCAAGTTGACTTATCAACCTATTCACGCTTAATAATGAAATAATCCTTAGAGAGTGATTTGAATCTATAACCACTGGCTTACGATTGAAGATCTTAGGGCATCAACTTCAATATTTTTGTTTATTAAATACATATGATAGAACATCATTAATATAAGCTAATAGTAAAGCTTCATACAAAAAGTTATTACTATAATTGCCTTGTCACAAGTCAGTTTAAACAATAAACAAATTGAAGTCTTTGCAAAATCGACATTCGCTGAATGAAACTTTCGCAATCAAAATATAAGTATTCATTTGAAGCGAGTCAAAGTACTCTATCTAAATTAAATATTATTTTAAAATCGAATATTACTCGCAAAGTTGAAAAGCTTCGATATTTAAAGTAACAAAAGTTTAATCACGATAATAACAATCAATCTAACCTCACTTTTAAAGTTTCTTTCAAAATAAATATGAAATACTAGACTCAAAGTAAATATAAAGTATATATAAAATATTTAATAAGCTGATAAAGAAAATTAAAACCAGTTTCGAGAAACAAAAAAGCTCGCTTACAACTTGCAAACATAACCTTAAAGTTAAGAGTAAAAAAGATTCAAGGCCAACGAACCTGAGCAATCCAGTGAAATATCACTAAAACACTATTTTCACACACAAATGAGTGACAGAACACTTAAAACACTACTTATTAACAATTTTAACACTAAACAACGCCACCATAACGAAAACGCGATAGTACAAGCTAACCTAATACACAAACTGATATAAAAATTTGACCGCCACTACGAAGTATAGAACTCGAAACTTTAGTATCTTTACGATTGAAAAATTAAAATACATTGAAAAATCGACCCTATTTCTATTTAAATAAAGTCTATATACAATTAAATGAATAGCAAAATATACGTAGTATGGTGTGAGGAACGCATCTTTTGTATTCACTTTTCTACCTGCCTCTAGTCCCTTTTTCGGTTAGCTTTTAATACTTATGTGGTTACAATAAAGCTCAAATTAGGTATAATTTAAGGAATCAATGATTGCACGAGGTTTTTTTTATGTGATAGGAAAGCTCAGGAGATACGGGATTTGTTTGATCGTTCATGTGTATTGTATAAAATTTCTAAGAAACATATGTAAGATATAAAATTATTTTTAATACTAGTTGTACCGTCAAAGAACGACTGTTTTCGGACCTAATACAAGTCTATGTAAAAAATGTGAAAAAATAAAAAATGATTATTGTAAGAATTTAGTTTAGTTTTATTTAGCTTCACTTTCTTTTTGTATCCCGCATATATCAGGGTAGATAGAGGGAACCTGAGAACCTAATGTTAAGACACTCCGTTCCTTACTTTCCGCCAAATTGAGGCATTGCGTGCTTAGTGGCAGAACTCAACTCTGCGCTTTGCCTTGTTACCAAGCCCAGGAAATGAAAATACTAAGCTATTACATTTCCTGGAGTGGGAATCGAACCCACAACCTGTCGCATTTACAGTCACACGTTTGTTAATTTTTTTATTCATTCAATCATATGTCATGTTCAGACAATGGTGATTTTTTTCTCAGGTTCATACTTTTTTAGTGTCTAGACACTCTATTCTCCATTTCTCACTGTAAACCAAGACAGCAGGAAGACTGTCGGTATTTAACACCGCGTTTTGTACTTGCCAGAGCAACAAAATTGAATTAATAAATTAGTAAGCTATTATAGCACATACTAGTATTGTGTTGCTAGTTACTGATTTGCGAAGCGCTTTTGTGGCTTGTCCTTGACTGTATATTTACATATTCAGTATAAACATACTGGAATTGAACTGGTGACCTCGGCAACAATATAAACCGCGAATGTATAAAATATTATTCTTACAACTTTTTCTTAGCAGAGAGTACTAGTGTCAAGCCACTCCGTTCTTGAATTTCTTCTCTAAATCGCGTAAAAAACTTAGCGAGTTGAGTGATACAACTTAATTTAATTGCACTTCGGATAAGATTTTTTTTTTAAAAACGTATTATAAAAAATATGAACGTAGCGGGCTTCGAACCTGCGTTTGAATTTAGTAGTAATTGCTTAAAAAAAGCAGTTTCACGCTTTATGCCGTATAGCAGGGTAGTCTAAGAAAACCTAGTGTTAAGACACTCCGTTTTCGACTATCCGTCCAAAATCGAAACATTGCGGGTTGAGTGGCAGAACTCAACGCTAATATGATCATTTACATGAGTAAATTATTATTATCGCGTTGCACCTATCGTAGCGCAGGGGTTATGGGTTCGATTCCCACTCCAGGAAATGTAAAAGTTTAGTATTTTCATTTCCTGTGCTTGGTAACAAGGAAAAGCGCAGCGTTGAGTTCCGCCGCTCAGCACGTAATGCCTCAATTTGGCGGAAAGTGGGGAACGGAGTGTTTCAACAACTGGTTCTCAGGTTCTCTCTGCCTACCCTGCTGTATGCTGGATACAGTATGAAGCTAAAGAAAGCATGAGTAAAAATCGTACTACCAACCATCACCGTTCACAACTAGACGCTGTCGCTCGATGACCTTAACATATTTTCTGACCATAACACTAAAAAAAAGATGATGTCATCATATTTTTAAACGCTACGCATAATTTTACATAATTTTACTAATTAGTATAAAATTCTTGAACTTTTATCGATTGATTGATGAATATTTATGGTATTCGTTATCGGCTATAACGATGTTAATCTGGTACATCTCATATTACGATTGACGATATCGAATAATTTTGAAATACAAAACTATAAAATATATACATATGCTGTCCACATTTTTGTAGTAAAAATTTTATAGGATATACAAAAAAAGTATACATTTTCTTATTTAAAAGTTTTAATAGCAGAATATAACTGTGAGAATATAGGTTAAGGCATACTGTTCTCCTCTTTGAGATATTGTGAGTGGTGGAACTCAACGCCGCGCTTTCGTTTACAAAAGCGAGGGAAATGATTATGTATTAATAAAAAAATATTTTTTTCGAGTGGGAATATAATAAATATAATAGTTGTATTCTAACCCCGTCCCCTCACAGGGAAAACTTTTATTCTTTTGTTATAGCTTTAATTAGAAATTATTTTATGAATCATATACATTTAAAGGTATATAATTGCTGATCTTGCCTCAAAAAGATCGTTTTAAGCAATAAGACCATCTTACTGTACTACATTAATATTATATTTGTCATGATAGTCGCAACTAAGAGATACTTAGAAAGACAGGTATAAGCGAGGATGTTATAGTAAGAATGAAGAAGAACGTGCTCAGGTGGTTTGGGCACGTCGAGAGGATGAGTGATGAAAGAATGGTGAAAAAGATATATGAAGCAAAGGTGAGCGGTAAGAGAGGCAGAGGGAGGGGGAGACCTCGGGTGACCTTCGAGAATACAGTTTCAATGATACTGGAGAAAGGTCACGTAAAAAGCATGAGGACTCCCCGGAGGGCATGCATGAAGAGGTTAATGACTGTGGACGAGGCGAAAGAGGTATGCAGGGACCATAGCGTTTGGCGCTCCGTTCTCTCTGACTACCCCGCTAGGGCTAAGCGTGAAGTTAAATGATAGTCGCTGATTTGCTTAATTTATAAACTATAAAAGGAGGGAAGCTACCAGTGTCACTACTCACGACCATTCGTCGTTTGTTTCCTCACAAGTAAAGTTCTGATAAGAAGCTAAATGATGTCAGCTAGTAAATAAAGTGATAAAAGGAAGTGCTGTGTTTTATTATACTGTGTACTACTCGAGGATTCTAATAATAAGTCTTAAAGTCAACTAAAAGTAGAGAAAGGAGCGTCTTGACACTTAGCTCTCTTCTTCTCTCTGCCTACACTGCTAAGCAGTTAAAAAAGTGAAGCTAAGAAAAACTCCACTTAATGTATCTCAAACAAAAGACTCAAGAAATGTCATCAAATAGCTAAATGCAACACATTACCATTTTTTACCTGTTAAAGACGGTTAATGGTCAATAAATCTAGATTTTCATGTAAGAATAGCAATTTGGACCTCTTACAGTAACCCACTGCATATTTATGAGGGTATTTTGGCGCCCGACGTGGTCCCAGCTATAATAGGAGACGATTATAGGTTATTAAACAATTAGTACTAGATTATTGTATTGAAATGGTAAAGCTAGATTGTGAATTTCAACAATGAAAAGGAATCTCTAATTTTCAATAGCTGACTAAGTCAATTGTATTAAATTTACTTATTGGAATATATATTCTGAAATTTGATTTTTTAAAACACTAGGCAGAAATCTGTGATCACAGATACACAGCATAGTAGACTGAGAGAACCTGAAAAGCTAGTGTTAAGTCATTCCGTTCTCTTTCCATATTTCCGTTCCCCACTTTCCGCCGAATTAAGGCATTACGTGCTGAATGGCGGAACTCAACGCTGCGCTTTGCGTTGTTACCAGAGCGAGGAAATGAAAATACTAAATATTATTTAATATTTTCATTTCCTGACGTGGGAATCGAACTCACAACCCGCCACGTCTACAATCGCATACCTTATAAAACTTATAAAATGATAATATTTATTAAAATTTGAACATAACATGATGACCAAAGCTCCAAGGCAGGCAATTTACCGTGATTGTGCCGTTGTAAGCTCAACTTAGTGCTTAATCTATTTGAACTTTACCGTCTCCAAACTATACCCTAGAGTTTTGCAGTGGATGCTCTTTCCTCCTTAGTTCTGAATTAGGTGCAAGTTTATTACATTTTGACGGTTATAATGAGTTCTGGATTGCTTTTTGTTATTTTGTTTTGTGAGAAACTGTAAATTTTAATGTGAAACGTATATATTATTTAAACGTTTAGTACTAGATACTAAGTAATATTATTATTATTATTTATTATTATGGTTTCACGCTGTATGCCGAACATAGGTGTATAGGAAGAGAACCTAGTGTTAAAACACTCCGTTATGTTTTGTATTTCCGTTCCCCACTTTGCGCCGAATCGAGGTATTGCGTGCGTGAGTGGCGGAACTTAACGCCGCGCGCTGTCTTGTTACAAGAGTCAGGAAATGAAAATACTAAATATTTATTTTAATATTTTCATTTCCTGGAGTGGGAACTGAAACCACAACCTGTCGCGTTTACAGTCGCACGCTTGTGCCTCTGCGCCACGTCCAGCATCATTATGAGAAAACTATATTCATTTTTCTGTAAAATGTAGCCTATGTCGTCTAGAGTTTGTGCAAGAAACAGTAAGAAAAATGTGTTTTAACACTTACAAATTTATCATTAAATTTAAATTTATTAATTATTTCAATTTAATTTCTTTTTTTTTACAAATTTTTATTTTTTTTTAATTAGCATCATGGTGCAGTGGAACAGAGTTCCACTATAAACACGAATGCGAGTTCGATACCTATTTGGGGTAATTACTATATTATTTTTTTCGTTTCCCCGCAAAGGTAACTTCGATTACGAATGGACAGTGGAGAACAAAGTGTTTTACATAAGGAGAAAAAACTAAAAAAATATGGAGGAAACATTACGTAACCCGATACCTTTATCTCGTGCCGTTGTTGACACTAAGTTAGCGCTCGATCTGCATGAAGTTCGTCGTCTCGTAACGCCCTAAGTTTGGCGAAGGCTTCTCATTAAACGTTTAGCTTAAACTTCGAAATTAACTAGCTTTCTTGAATTTTTAGTTTAACTTTCTTCACAAGTGTTCTGCGTGGTTATGCATTTTACTAAGTTAGTGAATAGTCTCTTTGGTCTCTACTTTCTGTCTAGTTTGTTTTTTTTTTGCAGACATTTTTGAAACGAAAACATTACTTCAAGTGGAGGCAATGTACTACGTACATTTTATATAGTATACTTAATTTTTACCAACAAATATTATGATATAATATTAATTTATTAATAGCAACAGCTGCTAAATGATTTCTAATTAAAAATTGTAATTGCATCATAATTGCTAATTTCAAATCTTTTTTAAGTAAAGATAATTTAAATAAACATAAATAAATGATAACTAATGCAATTAATAGAACTTTAACAGGTAAATAAAACCGCATCGAAATAGGATTCTTAGTACATTTGTACACACAAAGCACGAACAACTTAAAAACAAATCTGATCTTAAGAAAATCAAAATGGGACCACATTAGAAACGTTAGCTATCATATAAAAAAAATATCAAAAATGGTTAAACTAGTAAATCTAAAAACTTTGTTGCTGTAACATACATTAAAAAATACAGTCGAATTCATATTTAAAAGGAAACGTGGCTTTGAATTTCGCCTCTCATCACGCAATGTTTTCGGGCGAAAAGGGGCGAACGCAGCTCGCACTAGGTTCTCACTACCCTGCTATGCGGGATACGGTAAAGTAATAAAAAAATGGATTATTAAAAGAATTAAATTTTAACAGCGCATGTCGTGACGCACAGGCACAAGCGTGCGACTGTAAACGCGACAAGTTGTGGGTTCGATTTCCACTCTAGGAAATGTTTAGTATTTTCATTGTCTGCCTTGTTACCAAGGCAAAGTGCGGCGTTGAGGTCCGCCACTCAACACGCAATGCCTCCATTCGGCGGAAAGTGGGAAACGGAGTATCTTAACACTAGGTTCCCTCTGCTTACCCTGCTATATGCGGAATACAGCGTAAAGCTGAAAAAAAAATTAGTATCCAAAAAATCCAATGCAACAGTACTCCCAATCGTAAAATTGTCGGTTTATCCATTTTCCACCGATTACTTAAACTTGTAAATTTGAATTAATTAGAAAATTTTCATATTTCGTTCTATAGGACTCTGTTCGAATAATTAATACGTTTGTCCCAAGAATTAAATTTCTGGTGCCTCTGGTCCGCCCTCGCTGAATATTTATTAACGGCCGGACCCGGTTTTCTATAATGTGACGAATTTTGATTTTCGCTTCCCTATTTTGTTTGTGGGATTTTAGGATACTTATATTATGTCTCATGGATTTGTACGTATTGTAATATAAGGTTTATAGTATGAACATTTATATGACCATAACTGGATTATTAGTAAAATCTTTATTTTAAATTTTAAGCCTTTTCAAGCATAGAAAGGTAGGCCTTTTCGTGGGGCAGAAGCACTAGCGAGTGACTGTAAGCGACAAGTTGTGGGTTTCCCACTCCAGGAAATGTAAAAGTTTAGTATTTTTATTTCCTCGCCTGGTAACAAGGCAAGGCGCGTTAAGTTTCGCCACTCAGCACGCAATGCCTCAACTCGACGAAAAGTTAAAAGTGAACGGAGTGTCTTATGTTCCCTCTGCCTACCCTGCTAAATGCGTGATACAGCGTGAAGCAAAAAAAAGAGAAGTAGGCAAGGAGAATCTAGTGAGAAGACACTATGTTCTGCTTTATCCCTCAATTCGAGACATTGCGTGTAAAATAGCGGAATTTAAAATCATGCTTTGTCTAACCAGAGTGAAGAAAAGAAAATAATTTAAATAAAATCAGACGCCTGTCGTGGCGCAGAGGTACCAGCGTGCGACTGTAAGCGCGACAGGTTGTGGGTTTGGTTCCCACTCCAGGAAATGTAAAAGTTTAGTACTTTCATTTCCTAGGTTTGGTAATAAGCCAAAGCGCGGCGTTGAGTTCCGCCACTCAGCACGCAATGCCTTAATTCGGTGGAAAGTGAGGAACGGTGTCTCTTAACTCTAGGTTCTAAGGTTCCCTCTGCCTACCTTGCTATATGGGGGAAACAGCATGAAGCTAATAAAAATAAGTTAAAAAAGCCCAATAAATTTTCCAATCAACAAATAATACGTAATCTCTATTATTTTTAAAACATTTATCTGAACGAATTGCGTTCTTTTTTAAAATTCCAATTCCTATTTATGTCCTGCGTATGAAGTGCCTATATATATGGTAATCAGCTTACTGTTCTAGCTTTATACGGCTTAAATCCTATGCTTATAGCACTTTAAGCTCGAAGTGGCTATTGGAGATTAATAAGAGCCATGTTATAAAATAATGCGAATAGCTTCGAAATAATGCATTGATTATTATTATAAATATTTATATGTACATAAAAATGAATATTTATTTATTTATTATATATTTAGTTCCTTTTATGGATTTGTTTTTTCTTGTTTTTATTAACTTTAATTTTTTTTTTAAATATGAACGGAACTCAAACCTCTATCTCCTATGCCTTTTCGAAAACGTTGAAGCGCTTTCCTAAAGCGTTTTTAAGGTTATTTTGATATCGTATATTTTGTCATAAATTCTAAAAACAGCCTACACTTTACCTACATAGTAAAATAGTCAAAGAAAATCTAGCGTCAATACTCCGTCAGCCATTATTTGCCGTACCACAATAATGGGTAATAGATGACATGATTTCTAATACTATTTCGAAAAAAAAAATGAACATTATACTATAACGAATTTCAGGTACTATTTTTCTCTTTATCTGTTATCTTTGGAAGTAGCCACACCCCAAATTCCATACTTGCTGATCGTTCTTACCTCTGTCAGATATACCCACAGAAAAACTTCAATAGTATGATAAAAGTCTGGTCATCGTCGGCTCTTAGGATAACAGACGAAGAAAAGAAAAATTAAAAATTAAAAAATCGATAGTTAGAGGTCAGTTTAATTCAGTTCTTTCATTATGGCGCTTCGTTGGTAGTTGAGCACAAATCACTTAGAAAATGCCACGTTGTATGAAGAACACACGAAGGAGGATCAATCGCATATATTTTAATATTCGGAAATACATGTTTGGAAACCCGACATACAACGTACCACGGACTACTGAAAACTGTTCGAAACGTCAGCTTATCATATCCGGTTAAAATTGTATTATTTAATATATTTAAAAATCGCGATAATCAAAGACCTCAAAAACAGGTACTTACCATAAGACTTAACATATTAAAACCGTGTGAGGTCTTTCTTATATATAAATCTCAATTATAAACAACCACAATGTTCCTTGTAACGTTTGCTATATACGTACTCGTACATTTAATTATGTTAATTAGATATCGATTAACATAATTGATACTCACAGCTTAGCCCTCATTTGCACTGCACCAACAATTACTTTAAACTCTAATTGAATATCGATGTTATATGCAAATCGACTGCTTTTAAGATTTAAGTAAATTTCTTCTTTATTTATTCCCTTAGGGAAGTTAAGCTTTCTGTTTTTGTTAGTATTTATTGTGTTATTAACGTGATACATATTAACTTACCAATAAACTGACCAGAAATAGATTCAGAGTTAATTTGTACGCGGTAGAGGTAGGCGTGAGAGGTAATTCAGCGAAATCTCTCTATAACCAACTAAAAGATCTCGGTCTGTCTAGAATTATTATTAGTTTTTTTTGGTATGGATAACCGATGATAAACGAGCAGAAGGACCACCTGATGGTAAGTGGCTACCTTCGCCCATGAACATCTACACCAGAGATGTTGTAGATGCTTTGCCAACCTAGAGGATACAGATGGAAGGGGAGGACAATGTAGTAGTCCGCTATCGGATGGGTGGGAAAGGGGAAAATCTGGCTTACATGCCATCGAACCGGAACACATCATAAGATATTTGGCGGTTCGTCTTTGACATGATAGTGGTCGCGAGCCAGACGGAGGACGAACCTCCTACCACCAAACTACTGGGATACCCGCCTCTTAGGGGACGCTAGTAGTAGTACCCAGTAGTAGTACCCAGCGGCGGTAATTGTATTCTAACCCCGTCTCCTCACAGGGAAACATTTCTAGCACGTATTTCCAAGGTGGCATTAGTAGGATCATTTCAAATTTGGTTAAATAGACAGAGGAGTGCGGACAGTAGAGGTAAACGAACTTGTATCGTAAGTCCCAGGCACTCTCGAAACTCCTCTCTATGCAACGTGATGGGCACGGTAAATCTATAGACTGCTAAGTAATTTCTTCTTCTAGGTTTATATATATTTTTATTAAGGCTATCGTGACGTACTACAGCATAAGATTGTAAACGAAATGGTTGTGGGTTCGATTCCCACGTAATGTGTAAAAAACATATTATTTTCTCTGGTCTCTCTAGCTCTGGTTGAATAATAAAAAGCTGCGGCAAGTTTGAGCTTCGCCACTCAACACACTGTTTTGAATTCGGGTGAAAACCGCGAACGGAGTGTCTTAACACTAGGTTTTAACCTTAACCTGGTATGCTTGTGTACGCGTGAAGCTTAAAAAACAAGTGTTTTTTTGCATATATTAATTATTTTATATTCTGAAATTAAGAAGAATAAGAATATTCTATTATCCTTTATAATGTAGAAAATTGAGAGAAAGATGATATTAAAATTATGTAATTTTTAAAACATAAATTACACAATTTTCAATATAATCAAAATAATATTATATGTATAAATAATAATAATAATCCTTTATTGTACACCCATATTAATTACAAAAAAAGAGAAACATGAAACAAAATTGTATTGTACAAAAGGCGACCTTATCGCTATAACAGCGATCTCTTCCAGGCAACCTTAAGGCATAGGAAAAAAAGGAAGGGAAACGGGGCTAAGGGGGTGTGAACAATACATAAAGTAGATACGATAATAGATAAAATAAATATACAATAAAATATTTATCATTATTTTTTTAACTTCTTTTAGTTTAATAAAACTTAACAACTTTTAATAATTAGTACACCTATATTAGAATCGAACCTCTATTCAACTAAATCTAATTTGTATCAAGCATGAATATGTTAGTAAGTCGACTTGCATATACAAATTTTAAAAGTATTAATAACCACTAGTGTCCCCGTAAATGCGTTAATAACCCATTACGTAGTGACGTATATGTCACTTTATATAAAAATGGATGTGAAACTCCATAGTTTGACATTTCAAACCATGGTTAGTGTGTGTAACATTTATTTTATTAATTTAATATACTTTTTATGCATTATTTTTTTAAAAATATAAAAATCCAAAGTTTTTGCTTCACGTATTTATATTAACCATTATTATTGATTTATTTATCGGGTGACAAAATAAATAAATACAGAAATAACGCAAGCAAAGCGAATACCCAAGAAATAAAGTCACTAACCCCAAAAAAAACCTCAACACACATATTTATCAAAAAATCCATTAAAAAATCCAAAAATATACGAATATTTAAAAAAAACATGCGCCTGCGCACTAAAAGATAACACACCACCAATATATTACACGCAAATTCAAGAATAATTTTAAGCAAACACTCTTATCTCTTGTATCTTAACATTGTCATTAACGGAGGACATGACACAAAATTATTTCCTTTGCAAAAAACAATAAAAAGTTACTTAAAAAAAGCTTCGCATATTGGAACTGTAGAGGGCACAAAAGAAACTGAACTTTATATTAATTGAGCTAAGGACCGTTATGGGGTTGTTAATCGGCGCCTTAATTCGTTGTAAGTTCGAAGGTGCGAGTTAATATCGTACGTGGTGTTAGTGTATCATTGAATAATGTAGAAATGGCATCAACTTTTGACATTTAAAGTAAACTAAAAAAAAATCAACCAAATCAAGAACTAAAATGACTGGCAAAGTAATTGGACCAAAACAAACTTTTGTGTATAGAAGAAGAAGAATTTAAATAACATAACAACATTTTTAACAAATAAAACTTTAACTTAAAAATGCCTTCCCAGAAAAGTAGACATTTTCGATTTATCTACGTATTCACGCCTGGCATGGATATACAGAAGTGTAAAATATTTGTGGAAGATATTTACTTTCACATTTATCGGGTTAGGCAAAAAGAACCTAGCCCTAATATATTTTCCTCGACCACCTATAATAGTATAAGAGTAGCTTCACGCTTTATCTGCAGGGTAGTCAGAGTAAAACTAGTGTCAAGACACTCTGTTCGCCAATTAAACGTTTTGTTAGTATTAACTATCCAAAACAGGCAAAAAATAATGATAATATTGAAGCTTTAGCTGAAATTGATAAAAACAATTAGATTCTAAAACAAATCACATTCCTAATCATTTTTAGTTTATTTACTAAAATTGCAATATACGATACTTTATTCCATATATTTCATCTATACGAACTCCTGCTAATCTCTACAAATATAATAAAAGTGAATGTAAGCGTGTTTGCAAGCAAAACTACTCAACCGAATATCATGAAACTTTAAAACATAAACATTTAGCAGACATGACTATTTGTCAAAAAATTGAAAATCTAACTACTTCGAAGGCTTCGAATTAGCACATATACGCACTATACACTATAGCATGTAATAAGGACTGCCATTGACTACGCAAGCGAAGCTATCGGTAACGGCTAGTATAAAACAATTTATAACCGATACCACTTCCCTTATCTCATCTATGCGGATGCTGCGCTGATCAATCAACGTCAGAGCAGCTCTCATGCACGCTCGATCAAGTGTACAGGTAATGTGGTGGGTAGTGCATGGTTTGTGCAACATTCATAAAAAGACGAGTATATACGACAATTTTAGAATTTGATTATGAGTTGAGATTGGCAATATTGAGGCTATCATGGCGCAGTGGAATTGTAAACGTGATTGGTTGTGGTTCGATTAAAAAAACATTATATTTTAGCGCCATATTAAAGGTATTTGTAGATCCTCTGGTTTTACACGGGGCCGTTTGCGGCGTTGTTCACTTAACTTCAGTAGGGCAAGCGCAAAAATTTTCGACAAAGTATTTGTATCATTATCGAAAGATTTTGTATGGGAATTGAAAAGCGCCCCTACTGTGTGCATGAGGAACTAAAGCTTTCCCATACAACATGCTTCCGATATCGATACGAATACTTTGTCGTAAGTTTTCGTGCTTGCCCTACAGGTGACTCAAGCGTTCGTTTGCCTTGTCCTTCTCATAAAAAAAACTTATTATTGTTCCCGCTCTGGTAGATTTTTAAGAAAGTGGAGAACGGATTGTTTTGATAATAGCATTAACTACCCTGTTATGAGGAAAAGCACATGAAGATAAAAAGCTAAGGTGAAAATGGTAATATGTCTAGATGTCCCAAGTGTGCACTGCTATAATAGTATAGAAGATAAAGCTAAATAATCCCTGGAGTTAGACCCCTCGGACGCCTAAGGAAGCGATGGCTGGTTGTAGTGAAGCAGGATATGAGAGCCAATGGACTAACCACCCGTGATGCAGAAGATCGTGCAAAGTGGAGTAGATTGAGTAGGAAGGCAGACCGTGGCTAGCCGGGATAAATGCTAGGGAGAAGAAGAAGATAAAGCTAAATAAAAAAAAAACAACGGGATGCACTCCGGAATTTCCGGCAGAAGTTAAAAGCTTATCATAATAGAATAAGAAATGCACAGGTGGAAGATTTAAACGTAACAAAAAATCTAACGAGATCAACAACTTATCAAGAAAATTTATCAATTGAATTGAAACGATTACGTGAAAATCCTTTGCAAACCTAAGATTTTTATTTCTAAGAAAAATAGATTTATTCAGGTTTTTTTTATACAGAGTTATTCATGTTATTTTTTATTACTTGTGATTTTTTCGGTTGTTGTTATCTATGTAAAATGTACTATTTCTTATATGTATGCAATAAAGAGTTTATTTATTCATCTATCTTCTATTTTTTCATTCTATTGTCCAAGTTTAGTAAACTTGGACAATAGAATGAAAAAATAGACGTCTTATTATTTTTCGATCAGGGTCACGTGTCCTGTCGCGAGTTTAACATTTTTTGACCCATCACAAAAAGTTCACAACGCCACTAAAAAAGCTTATACTTCAAAAATTACCAAACTTCACATTATTATTATATTTCAATGACAAATTAAAGTTTAAATACTTCTAAGCGACTTAAATTTTACGAAAAGAATGACTAGCGACAACTCCTTTGTCGTCCTTTGTTATGAAAGTCAAATGACATACTAATTACAAAAGATTAATGTTCGCCTATAATAGTCAATTAGTAATTTATAAAATAACCTAATAATTCAACAAGTTAATCGACTAACTATTAACACCAGAGTCCCCGTTGACGCGTTAATAACGCGTCCTAGCAACGTATGTATATGTCACTTGACATAAACATGGATGTCAAACCATGGTATAATAACCATGGTGTAACATATATAAATTTTATCCTTCGCTATATAAACTATAAGTGTGCCAAGTTTCATGCTCGTCTGTCTGCGTAATTTTCGTAAAAAGGGGTCCAAAGTTTTTGCTTCACGTATTAATATATAGATTATTAATGTTTCAACAATTTGTATGTGTCACAATTTTTATAGCAGCAATAAGTACAGTTTTAACCGATCTACTTAAAAAAAAAAAAAAAAATAGTTAAGATCTGATGAGCAATTTTTGAGTTATTCGTAATAATTTAAATTTATAAAGCATTTTTTTGCAGGTAGTTGTCTTATTTTCTTAAATTCTTAATTTGTAATATATAACGTTTTTGTTTAATAGGAAATAGGAGACCCAAGAAATAAGTAACTCAGCACAAACATTGATACTTTTTTATTAAAAATAATATAAATATTAAAAATATTACAAAGTCTGGAACTAGAAACTAGAAACATACAATTATCCGATCTTTTTATCCTTCTACAATGTACTTTTGAAGAAAAACCAAAGATACCTCCAACTTTTGATCTCAACCCATTATTAAAAAAGTTTCTTAAAAAAAGATTCCAAAAACTTCACATAAGATTCCAATCGATGTCTCAACTTATTCTACATATTGGAATCCTTTCGGCGTAGACCTATCAGTGCCTTTGGATACTGGCCAAGAGCATTTGGCACGGAACGCCCAAATTATGTTTACAATATACCATTGTATACGCGTTTATTTGTTTAACAGTAAATATGCTAAATGGTGACGTTACTGGAATTACTGTATTTTACAGTATTTTTGATTTAATATCTTAACAAGGTAAAACTCGGTGTTGAGTTCCGCCACTCAGTACGCAATGCGCCAAAGAAAGTGAAGATCGGAAGTACTAAGAGAACGGAATGTCTTAACACTAGGTTCTCAGGTTCCCTCTGCCTACTCTGCTGTGTGCAGAATACAGCGTGAAGCTTAAATAGAAATTAGTACATATTTAAGTCAAGTTAACGTTTTTTTATGACTGGGAAATGCCTTACGCAAGGGTCGTATGCCGTAACCGGCATTTCCAAACGTCACAAGAAATAAAAAAAAACGAATAAAAAATAAAAAATTAACCTTAAGTTTAAATAAAGTATCCAAATATAGATAGAAGTCAAAGGACTGTTTACTAACTTTTCTTTGCTCGCTTTGCAATATAGATAGTTTTCCTTTTGAATTTTTGTATGCAGCTTTATACTGTTTCCCGCGTAGCAGGGTACACAGAGAGAATTTAGTGTTAAAACACTCCTTTTTCCGTCCGAATTCGAGAAATCGCCTAAATGTCATTGTGTGAGTGTTTGAACTTCACGCTGTTTTTTTTAAACTTAAAAACTTAACTTAACTAATTTAAATATAATTATTATCCTCTAGACCCTAGAGCAAATAGAACCTAGAATCATGGCGTTTCCAACAGACACTACCACTACGCAACGATGGCCTGATAGCTTCAAAAATTGGCCTTAATAAAATATTTTTCACATATAAGACTCATTTATTGGTAAGAAGTCTTATAACGTCTACTGATCAAAAAGTTAATTAAAGTAATTAATGTGTTTTAGAAAATAACTTAAGAGACGAGACCATCGCGGCGCAGTGGTACAGTATCTGACGGTAAACGCAATTGGTTGTGGGTTCGATTCCCACTTGGGAAATGGTTATATTTAAAGTGTTTTCATTTTTCTGGTTTTTACTTAACATATGATGTCTCTAATTTGGGCCGAAAGCGGGCAAACGGAGTGTCTTGACACTAAATTGACTGATTATCCTGCTAAGCGTGATAAAACGCGAAGCTATTAGAAAATAACTCAATTTTGACAGTATTTTAAGTAGAAAACAGATATAGGTACAGCAATTTTCTTTTCTAACTTCACGCTCTTTCCCGCATTTAGCGGGGTAGGCAGAGGGAACCTGAGAACCTAGTGTTAAGACACTCCGTTCTCTTACAACAATTCCGTTCTCCACTTTCTGCCGAATTGAGGCATTGCGTGCTGAGTGGCAGAATTCAACGCCGCGCTTTGCCTTGTTACCAAACCCGGGAAATTAAAATACTAACATTTCCCGGAGTGGGAATCAAACCCACAACCTGTCGCGTTTTCAGCCGCACGCTTGTGCCTCTGCGCCACGACAGACGTTACAGCAATATATGTATGTATAATAAATAAAAAGTAATTCTAGTTCTAAAAAGTTGTTAAAGTGCCTAGATATAAGCGTTTAGCTAGCGAGGATTCCAACAGCGGCTCAAAACTTTCTACATTCAATTTTTTATACGAATTCAAATATTTTCTTATCCTAGCCATTTACGTACTTAGATATACAGGGTGTGAGGACTCGCCTTACGTTAAATGAAAACACCGTTTTAAGTACTCCTTGTAAACACGATACGATTATAAAATAAGAGTTTTTACTAAAAATGAAAAAGTGTTTTTTTCGAACAAAATAAATAATAAAATATTCGTTACAAAATCAAACGCCATTTGTTACGTATGACGCAAGAGGACACTAACCTGTCGGAGCGGCAACGTCGCACGCCATCTCATTGAAGAAATCGAGTGTTGGGTAATAAAAATACACCCAGATTCCAAGTTAAATAATTATAGAAGCTGTTTACAGCTACTGCTATAGTTGTTGTAAAATACAACAATAACAGATGAATAAACCATGTTAACCTAACAGCAATGGAAAAAGCATATTTCTTGCAAATATAAATTTTCTACAAATAAATAAACTAACGCATTTATTATTAGAATTATGTTTTTGAAAATTAAAAACAGTGACAGTATTGCAAATAAAAAGAGAAAAATAAATGCTTTAATATTCTCTAAAACAGAAGCTGATAATATAATATGATTACATTATATATATAATTTTACGGCTGGAGAGCAGGTAGGGCGGTCCAGCTTGCGGAAGCTTGTGACGTAGTTACCCCTGCACGCCATACTACGCGTCATGTACCCCACTGCTGCGTGACATCCACCTAAAGAACTATGGACTTTACAAATAATATACATCTCTCTCTCCCCTACTTTATCTCTCTCTTTCCCAGCTAGCTTTGATCTTATCGACTTTTTGTCATTTTTGTACAGTCAAATTGCAGAAATTTGATTTGTCATAATTGTTAAATGTCATGAATACCGTTGGGTTGCAGTGTTTTTACAGTGAGTCAACTAAATATGCTTTGAATGAGACCTGTGGATAATAAAAGGTGCTAGCAGTTAACAATTTCATCAATACGCAATCCCTAATTAAAATAATAGTTACTAGATTTTGCTATGCATTATATGTTGTTTCTTGTTAGCCACATAGCCTATATATAGGTATTAAGTATATTACTTATTATCCACAGTGAGTGTTTACAGTAGATAAAATCAATTTTTTGTAACTGATTGGCACTAATCAATGCACTAAAATCGATTAACATTTACAATTAGCACAATATTGACTGTGTTAAGTGAATACCCATACTTTCAAAGTCAAAGTCAAAGTCAAGAGTATTTTTATTTCAAAATAGAAGTTACAAAAACTTCATTTTTGAACGTCAAATAATTTACCACCGGTTCCACTAAATTTAATGCCTCAGACCTGAGGAAGAACAGAAGCGCAAAAACTCAGCGGGACTAATTTTTTTTTTTTTTTTTTTCAAAGAGGAGATAAATGATTCCAATGATATTAATAACGGTTAAAGCTACATTTTTGAAATTAGTTTTTACTAAGTAACCATTAAGTTTAAGACACGTAATAAGATCTGAGTTATTAATAACTTGCTGTCCCATATATGGTTATAATATATTTTAAGAAATATAATTACAATAAGTAGAATCAATTTATGTAATTACACTGTCAGGCCATTTACCCTTAGATGCTATTAGGTAGATACTGAAAGAGAGTTCCATATTAATTTCCTCATTATATAAATATTCAAGGATACTAAAATAAATATATTCCTCCTAATTATGGTTAATGAATAATGATGAAAAGTTTTTTATTATGTTGTAATTAATTAATTAGTTTCATTGTGGCTTAGAACAAGACTGGCCTTCATTCACACATCTTTAAATAGAGTTTTTTATATAATGTTTATTCAATAAGTAATGTACTATCCTGAAACAGTTTAAGCTATAATAATTATAGAAGCTCACATAACGTGGTAGATGACATGATTCTGATTAAATGTTGTTTTAAATTTTGCTGTATTGATATAAAGAAAATAACTTTTGTAATAAGCTTTTGTTGTTTTTAAGTAGAATTTCAATACAAAGACATCGTTTTATATTACACCGAATGCAACATAAGAATTGCATTTAATTCATATATTATAATTACAATAATACATCATTAGTTCTATATATAAATATATTATTTTTGTTATGATAATTGGAAATTTCCATTTTTTTCATCCCTCCATAGGAGTTTACATCAGTGATAGGAATTTTGATCATTTGGTATTAGCTTGAGAATGTCATCTTCCCTGATAAATCAAATAGGAATCAATTCGCCAGAGATTCGTAGAAGTTTCGCCCCATCTCTTACATGTTTATTACTTCATATAGAAGCTATGAACAATCCTAAATGCTTTTTACAATGATATCTTAATTTTTACAATATGAGAAAATTCAAGTCCCAGAGCTCAAATGTTTATGAATTTCTAGAAAATAAAGTGCAATGACAATATACACTAACTAATTAAGTTGGTTGATTTAGAGCAGTTTTATATTAAGTATATATGCTATGTGTGTAACTGGTACGATTAGCAAAGAAACAAAATATGTTTCTGATTATAAGCAAATAGTATTGTTTACTTATGAGTAATGTTCGTTGGGTTGGGTTCGTCCTCCGTCTGGCTCTGCATTACGCTCTCATGTCAAAAGACGAACCGCCAAATATCTTGTGATGGCTGTTCACGGTTCGATGGCATGTAAGCCAGGTACTACACTCCCACCACATTTCTTTCCCAAAAATGTGGTGGTTCCGATATGGACTACTACATTATCCTCCTTCCGTCTCCTATAACACTAAGATTGGCAGCGCATCTACAACATCTCTGGTGGTGAAGATGTTTATCGACTTGAAAACTATTTCCCTTACCTGCATCAGGTGGTCCTTCTGCTCATTTACCATCTATTATCCATAAAAAAAAGTGGAGATTTTTTATTTTCAATATAAGGAATGATAACTCTAAACATATCATATTCATTTCTAAGTATAATAAAAAAAAAAAAAAAAAACAATTCTACCTCTAACAGTTTATAAGGATTTACAATATCTTTCAATTTAAATTTAATTGTATGACGATGGATGATGTCTATGTCTCTATAAGTATATGCATGACACAATTTAAAGACTTGTATGATTTTCAATAATCATGTACTTTTATTATTTGACTGATTTTTTGGAATCTTCCGTTTTACTTATCGAATTTGTATTTTTTAATTTGTGTATATTTAAGAAGTATATACGCCATTGTAGCTGTTATATTCCGTAGTTATAATTCATACTAAACTAACCATATTGGAATAAAACATTTTTAACAAAACATTGTATAAATTTATGATGTTAACACGTCTCGGAATATTAACAGAGGTGAATTACTGTCGAAATATTTTTAACAATTGATCAAGAAACTCTTCTTTGAAGGGCTTAAAACTAAACTCCATTTTCGGTGCATTTATAAATTATGTAGGTATAGGTAGCGGAAAAAAGTGATGAGTAAAAGTAATAATGCTAAATTATAAATATAAGGTTATTATTGGCTAAAATATCATAGCAGTTGTAATTAGTGCCAAAATTGTGATTCAATGGTTGGTTCTGAATATCTTATGAACGAGGGAAAGTCAACTAAGGTGGAATATTTATCATGACCTTTAACCAAATTATTGCAGTATAAACCTATGTAATCAATCATATTTTTATATAAAATAAAGTAAAAACAAATATTTGTCCATTTCATTTACCTAAAAACCTTAAAGTAAATATGAGATACTATAACAACAAATTATACCTATATTAATTTAGCTTTTGTTCATGGCTTCGTAAAAAATACCGATTCCCGCCCGATCAGCGATTAAATAAACATTAGAAGTTACTCGCGCTTCCACTTGTAATTAGTAAGTTGTTGAATTTTAAAGCGGATATATATGGGCCTTGTCATATGGCAGCAGCAAAAGGATAAAGTTGAAAGAATTAGGAAAAAGTGTGTGAGATAAGTTGGTAATGTGAAAATAAAGTGTCAAAATCAAAGAATCTGATAAATATTCCAAAAACTAAAAAGTACACAAATAGTGGTATTTATAGCTTACACATGGTGTGTAATTTTGATATTATTTTAATGTATTTCTAATGTATTATTATGAAAAATAATGTATTTATGTTATAATAATCAAAACCAATATGTATAGTGCATTCGTGCAGTGTGGGTTCGATTCCCGCTCCAGGAAATGGAATGTTTTATTTCATGGGTTTGGTAACAAGGCAAAGCGCGGCGTTGAGTTCCGCCACTCAGCACGCAATGCCTCAATTCGGCGGAAAGTGGGGAACGGAGTGTCTTAACACTAGGTTCCCTCTGCCTACCCTGCTATATGCGGGATACAGCGTAAAGCTATGTATGTATGTATGTATGGCTTATTATTTATAATGGCTTCCAACTAAAAAAAAACAGATATATGCTGCTTTATTTCCATCTATTTATGATAGAAAAATATACGGTATATTAATCAATTGTGTAAGTCCAACGGATAAGATAGCGCACATCAAAAGAGCTCCCAGACGGCATGCTTTTTTCCGACATACTTGATATATTATAATAAACTTGTATAAAAATAATTAAATATTATATTATTGTATACTTTGATTTAAATTCATTCCGTTATTTTTACACTAAAAATAATTTTGGATGAATGTTTGTTAAATTGTAAATTCAAACGCCAATAACGAAATAATATATTAAGTTAGAATATTATTTTGAAGGAGGTTTTATTACTATTTAACATTTTTTGCTATCTAACGATGCCTAGAATTGATATATAATTTATTATTCTCAAACATTTTATTTTTTTCGGATAACTTAGTAAATTATCTACAGTATTATAGTACTATGGTCTGTCATCTACTAATCAATGTATGGCAATCTTTTTAAAATTTCATTTAGTGTCATTTGATTTTGACATATTTCGACCGCCATAGCAAATATCTAGCGATTTATGCTGTATGTTGTCAAACATTCAGATTTTCATATTTATAAACCTTATTTCCTAAAATATGGCTATAGTGGAAGATGAAGTAAGGAATGGTTCAGAAGAAGAAAATGAAATTGAAGTGGTGGTAGAAGATGATGCAGACCATGATACTGATGATTCGGATGTAGGTCTTTATTTGATTTCTTTACAAGAATGTAACAATAAGGTTACTCTTACTTTTTCTGTAAAAATTTTGAAGGTATCTCATAGTTATGTTATAAGAGAAATAGGGTAGTTTTAGATTTGTTAAGATATTTAAATATTTCCTTGATTGTAATTTTTATATTAGTTTTACATACATTTACATCATAATCGAAATGGTAACAATACTCAACAACAGTTATAAGTTTCTCTGATGATTTCTATCTTTGTTTTAAATGATTTAGACAACCTTCATTAAGAGATCCCACGAAAATATAATTTCTTTGGCATTTGTTCACTTTGTGTCAAAAATGATTGAATAGTAGTATGAGAGTAGTTATAAAAAAATAATGTTTAGTCTTATCTTATATTGAAAGTAAAATATTGAATTGTGCCTCTTTATAATCA
>JAKGSA010001068.1:100694-114796 GCA_033558755.1 Philaethria dido | reverse complement strand
CTAAATTAGTTTAATTTTTAATCTATAATTTCCATCCAGGTCGTCGCAGTGATTGGTTATGGATTCGATTCTTATTCGTGGAAATGATTACATCTCGATTATTTTAGACATAGCGCAGCGTTGAGTTCCGCCATTTTACACACAATATCTTGAATTTGTACGGAGAGAGGCGTTGCGTTGCGTCGTTGAGTTCCGCCACTCAACACGCAATGCCTCAATTCGGCGGAAAGTGGGGAATGGAAATGTTGAAAAGAGAATCTCGTGTCTTAATTCTACGTTCTCTAGTTCCCTCTGCCTATCCCGCTATATGCGGGATACAGCGTGAAGTTAAAAAAAAACAAATTAAAAACTGAAGTGAACAGAGTCCCTTGTCATTAGATTCTCTTTAATCCTACTATGCAGGACAATGAATGAAGCTGTATATATTTTAATAAATAAAGTAGCCCTTTATAATGTAAATGCTAAATAAATTAACAACAGTTGCTCCCATCTATACGTATATTTACACCACAAACAATATTGGACTGGTAAAGTGCAGTACATATCCTCTGGCGGCGGATATCTACTGAAGCAAAATTACTACAAACTTGAATATGAATAGAATTCCTAAACAAGATCTATCGCTGAACGGGTTAATTAAAAAAATTATAGCAATAAATATGTTACTTCTAATATTTCCAAAGTGTTAATCTTACACTTTAGCTTCATACTGTATCCTGCCCATAGTAGGGTAGGCAGAGAGAACCTGAGAACCTAGTGCTGAGTTCCGTTTCCGTTCCGTTTCCGTTAAAGTTCTGTTTTATTAAGATTTCCGTTTTCCGCTACATACATTTAGCATAATAAAAGTATTTTTAGAAAATGTATGAAATTTGAATGTGACAGGACTCGAATCTGCATCTCTCGGTAACCGACCAACGCTTTAACCGCTAAGCCATACGTTCTTATCCAGCTACGTATGTTAGTTTTGTTCATTATATAGAGGCGATAACTAGATTTATATTGATCTGTAAAGTTACTTAAAAGAATACGGTTAAAATTATTTTATAGTTATCCTTGTTTTCCTAGTACTTATATTAGGTTTTGGCTATGAATTGTGTTATCTTCGGATGTGTATAAATTATATTATAGTTATATATTTAGGGAAGCCGATATATTTTTAGGGAAGCCGGTGTATTTAGGGGAGCCAGTATGGGATGTAAAGTTATTTAGTAATTTCGCTATCAAATATTGCTGATGACCGATTTTTTAGGTGGTTTTAGATTTCAAAGCTTGTTTTTTTGCAATTTTATACCCAATTTTTTTAGGTCATATACTTTTTTCATTACAAAACCGCGCCCAAATGTTTCCAAAAACCTTTTTTGGTCATTTATAAAAGGTAAGCCGGTGGGAATCGTGTTATATGGTCGCCTTGCCACTGTATGTAGGATATTGATAAATATTAGATATTTATGAATGAAACCTATATAGTTTTATGTTATTTTCATGTATAAGCTATAAAACTAACGTTTCAATTAAATTCATTCAGTAATTTTAGCGTGAAAGAGTAACAAGCATCCTCATCAACTTTCACGGCTTCACCCGGGTGGAATTCGGTTACATCGCGCGACTAGGTAAGGAGTAGTCAATAGCCTTTCCCAAGATCTAGAGTATTTGTTAAAATGGCTTAAGTAGTGCAATAAGGAACTTCCATACAAACTTTCATCCCCTATTTCAACCACTACACTTTTTTGCTAAGAAAAAGTATGTCCTATGTCCTTTCCAAAGTTCAGTTTTACCTTCATACCGAATTTCATCAAAATCGGTTCAATGGTTTAGGCGTGAAAGCGTTACAGACGGACAGACAGAGTTACTTACGAACATATTCCTTACATCTATCACAATCTGTTAAAACGAGCCATACATAACACAATAAATATTCATTATAACAAGCAAATACCTAATTTCATACTATCTGAGCATATAAGATATTCATTTCTTCGTTATTTATGGCTGCACGCGAACAGATTATTACCGCAGTTGATTAATTGCACAATAAAATTAGTTAAACAAACATACTGTTATAATATGAACATACATATATCAATAATGTTGGAACAATATGAATAAAGTGGGCAGACCAATATACGAGTGTACCAGAATGTTGTCAAACAGGGTGAAATGGCGCAAAATTGTACGGAGAGCTGTACCTGTCCCCTCAAAGTATATATGTTGACCACGACCACTCTGCCAAGAGTGACACGATGAAGAAGAAGAATATGAATTTGCTTTGATAGCTTTTGTAAACGCGATAGGTTGTGGGTTCGATTTCCACTCCAGGGAAGGAAAATATTATAGATTTATAATATTTACTATTTTAATTTCCTCGCTCTAGTAACAAGGCAAAGCGCGGCGTTGAGTTTCACAACTCAGCACGCAATGCCTCAATTCGACGAAAAGTGGGGAACAGAAACCTTAATAAAACGGAGTGTTTCAATACTAGGTTCTTAGGTTCCCTCTTTTTTCTGGTACAGAAAAAAAATGTATAGGAATTACTATTTTACCGATAGAGCAAGTCCCCGTACTTAAACTTTCGACCCCACGGTTAATATTAACCATTTATATTGCTGATTATGCTAAAACACGTTCTTTGCACTGTACAGGTTTAAAAACGATTTGAATATTGTTTAACATTGCATTATATCATGGTATCAGAAAATCATGGCACAGTGGCTCATATTTAATTTATTTTCGCTTCCTCGATTTGGAAAGATAAATTGCGGCGTTGAGTTCCGCAATTCAATACTCATTGCCTTAAACTTGGGCGGAATAAGGCGGAATAAAACGGAATAGTCTTGATATTAGCTTATCTCTGCCGATCTTGCTATAAGGAAAAAAGCATGAAACTAAAAAAAACATTATATATTTTTTAAAATGTACTGAAATATGGTGAAAATATTTTCATTTTTATCGTGATCGTTAATGGAAAAGTTCAAAAAAAATTACTTGAAAAGCTTATAGCTGTAAAAGCAATAAAATTTGATTTTATTTTGTATGAGGACATATCGATACCACTCAAGTGTAGTAGTAATTATAAAAAATTAAGCGGCGTAGTGGACAGTATTTGACAGGAATCGTAAGAGGTTACAGGTTCGAATCGCAGTTGAGGAAAAGATTATGTTCAAATAGATTTTATTTAAAGCTTATAGTATGACAAAGCACAGCATTAGGTTCTGCCATACAACATGCAGTATCGAATTCAGAAGAAAAGTGTACATGTGCCTATGTGTTGTTTTATTGTATAAACTATAATGTTATGATAAAGTTTCATTTCTATCCGTTTAGTAATTTGAGAAAGACTCACAAACACTTATTTATCTTTTTAGACTTGCATTTATAATATTAATTATGATATTAATGCCTCAATTTGGCGGAAAGTGGGGAACGGAAATGTTGAAAGAGAATGGAGTGTCTTAAGACTAGGTTCTCTGGTTCCCTCTGCCGACCCCGCTATATGCGGGATACAGCGTGAAGTTAAAAAAAAATACCGATTTAAAAAAAAGGAAGAGGTTGTAGCTGGTGTTTCAGATATGGTCTTATTTAAATTTAGTTAAGATCTAACGAGTGGTTTTTGAGCTATTCGTAATAATTTTACTTTTAACAGCTTTTAATAACGACTGTTTTCGTTTTTGCTAAAATTTTAATAATTATTTTTCAGGTCTCTAGCTGTATCTTTAACGATGACATCCGGTCGTATTGGCACTTTAGTAGGGAATGTTTTGTTCCCTATACTATTAGATATGGGATGTGCTTACCCATTCTTTACGCTAGCGGGAACTATGGCTGGTAAGCAATTATTTTATGCTAGAAATGCTTATTATACTTTAGTGGCGCAGAGACACAAGCGTGCGACTGCAAACGTGACAGTTACGGGTTCGATTCTCACTCCAGGAAAAGAAAATATTAAATAATATTTAGTATTTTCCATTCATTTCCTCGCTCTAGTAACAAAGCAAAGCGCGGCGTTGAGTCCCTCCACTCAGCACGTAGTGCCTGAATTCGGCGGAAAGTGGGGAACGTATATGTTAAAAGAGCACAGAGTGTCTTTACACTAGGTTCTCAGATTCCCTCTACCTACTCTGTTATGTGCGGGATACGTCGAAAAGCTATAAAAACTGAAGCTGTCAATTTCTATATTTATGTATTATGAATTTCTTACCTAGTACATAATATTTAGAGGCCGTCATAGCGTAGTATGACAATGTCTAGATGTAAACGCGATTGATTGTGGATTCGATACCCACTCGAGGGAATTATTATAATCAAAATATTTTCATTTCTCCGCTCTGTTAAGGAAAAGCGCGGTGTTGAGTTCCGTTACTTAACACGCTATGTCTCGAATTTAGACCGAAAGCTGCGAACGGAGTGTCTTGTTACTGAGTTCTCTCTTACTAGCCTGCTAAGCGAGATAAAGCTTGAAGTTCCTTTTTTTAAATATATTTTATTTTTTTTAACTTAACTTAACCCGCTGTATTCCGCATATAGCAGGGTAGGCAGAGGGAACCTGAGAACCTAATGTTAAGACACTCCGTTCTCTTACAACAATTCCGTTCCCCACTTTCCGCCAAATTGAGGCATTGCGTGTTGAGTGGCGGAACTCAACGCCGCGCTTTGCCTTGTTACCAAACCCAGGAAATGAAAAATTCCATTTCCTGGAGTGGGAATCGAACCCACAACCTGTCGCGTTTACATTCCCACGCTTGTGCCTCTGCGCCACGACAGGCGTTAAAATATTTAATATTATTTATATTTTCTACTGTGCTATAACGGTCTCACATTACCCGTCTCGTAGCAAACCAAGCGGAAATATGCGTGAAGCCGCAGGCTTACGCTAGTAATTAAAAAAAATATTCTGTACGTATACACTCCACGCTCTTTAACTTTGTTTATCTACTTCCATAAAACGAGGGTGAAGGAACACGAAATATGTTTCACGTTATCTCTTTCAGCTATAGGGAAGGAAAGAAAATATATTTAAATCAAAAAGTATTTGATTTAAGACCATTTTGGCCCAATGGAATGGATGGAATCAATGTGATCGTAATGGTTATGTGTTCGATGCCCACTCGACGAAATGATAATATTTGTATTATTTTCTTTTCCCCGCTCTGATTAACATCTAGTTCGATCGTACAATCAGGACATTAGTTGTTGTATGGCGATTATCGCCATACAACAACTAATGTCCTGATTGTAAGTGGAAATTGGAGAACGGAGTGTCTTGACACTAGTTTAAATGTAATTATACTGTTATTCTTAAAATAACGAAGGACTTAAAATAAAATGTGCATAGTTCCTGTTTTAATTTTTGTATTTGTTACAGGTGTCACTTTGTTAAGCTTTATTATACCGTCCAAGAAAAAATAGACATAGTTCAGTTAAAAAAAAGGTAACCGACTTCAAATTATCAAATGGGACCACATCACAAACACTAGCTATGACATATAAAAGAATCATCAAAATCGGTTCTCCTAGTAAAAAGTTATGTGGTAACACACATAATCAAATACAGTGGAATTGAGAACACTCCTTTGAAGATGCAGACTCAGTTGCATTGCTTAAAACGGGATTTATATATTGTATTTTATAAGTTCTAAATTTAATAAATTTAAATAGTGGTTTTTAATAAATTATATTAAATATTAATTTGGCTTTTATTATATATCGTAAGTTTCATGAAATATTTATTTTCATTATAAATTCTCGGGTTCATAGGAACCCGGTCCTTTGGAAGGCTTGCGTGGGGACACAGGTCCAACACGTAGAGGCCCCTTTGAGACAACAATATTTTTAATCTGACGCATTGACCGAGATCCACCTCTGAGTAACCATAGGTAATTGCTCAAAGATGGTCACCGGTCAATGCGTAGGAGTTATGGAACATATGAAAAACTAAAATAGGGCTATGGAATGGAGTTTGGATGGACTAAGTACTGGGCTATTGATTGAGACTACCGGACGTCCGCCTTTTCAAGTCTCAAATTGAAAGGTTAGCGGACGGTGACTCGCCTCCCACTAGATGGGCCCCCACAAAGCGGCGTAGTGCCTCGGGCGCGTTATTTTCATTATTATTACAAAAAATAATAAAAAAAGAAAATTAATTTCAAATAAAAATAAATTATTACGAATAACCGAAAAACAATTCGTTAGGTCTTAACTAAATTTACTTGTAACCAAACCAGAAGAACTATCTATCATACAAAAAAGAGTCCTCAAAATTGATTCACCCAATAAAGAGTTCGCTTAACACATATAAAAAAACCGTCCAATTGAGTACCTCCCGTTTTAAAAGATGGCTAAAAACGATTATTCTCTCTATTCAATATATTAAGGAACCTTTATGTCACAAGAAATTTCAAAAATAACTAATACAATCCTTACATACTACAAAATGTACTAGAATTCGACCGTACTTATTTATTTATCAGAGCCAAATTCACTTAAGTGTAACTTCTTTGAAATTTTACTTAAACTAACGCGACATGTAACATTTTAGTAAGTTTTATTCGTCCAATACAATTTCAGCCAGATTTTCCCCTTTCCCACCCATCCTTTCCCCAAAATGTGGTGGTTCTGATAGTGGACTGTACTTACTACATTGTCCCCCCTTCCATCAGTATCCTCTAGGTTGGCAACGCATCTACAACATCTCTGGTGTTGTAGATGTCTATGGGCGAAGGTAACCACTTACCATCAGGTGGTCCTTCTGCTCGTTTGCCGTCCGTTATCAATAAAAAAAAAAAAAAAAATTTCTCTTAAACTTAATATCGGAAAATTTCTTGATGTATAAAGAAAAATAAATATTTTTGAGGCTTACTTTATATAGGTAT
Organism: Philaethria dido; assembly: GCA_033558755.1. NCBI lineage: Eukaryota > Metazoa > Arthropoda > Insecta > Lepidoptera > Nymphalidae > Philaethria > Philaethria dido. The sequence continues at coordinate 107,930 of JAKGSA010001068.1, read as the reverse complement.
GTTTCTTTGAAGTTACTTGGTAAAAGAAGATGTATCTAAAATTAATTTACATACATACATACATAGCTTCACGCTGTATCCCGCATATATCAGGGTATGCAGAGGGAACCAAGTGTTAAGAAACTCTGTTTCCCACTTTCCGCTGAATTGAGGCATTGTGTGCTGAGTGGCGGACCTCAACACCGCGCTTTGCCTTGTTACAAAACCCAGGAAATGAAAATGTCGCTTTCCTGGAGTGGGAATCAAATCCAACAACCTGCGTTTACAATCGCATGTTTGTGCTTCTGCGCCACGACAGGCATTAAAATCAATTTAAGTAAGTTTTATATAATATTAGTAGCATTAAAAAAAACAGTTTTACCCTTTATCCTCATTATATACCTACCTACCTACCTAACTTCACGCTTTATCCCTAGCGGAGTAGTAAGAGAGAACGGAGCGCCAAACGCTACAGTCCCTGCATACCTCTTTTGCCTCGTCCACAGTCATTAACCTCTTCATACATGCCCTCCAAGGGGGTCCTCATGCCTTTTACGTGATCTTCCTCCAATATCATTGATACTGTGTTTAAATTCCCGCTGTATCCCGCATATAGCAGGGTAGGCAGGGGGAATCTGAGAACCTAGTGTTAAGACATTCCGTTTTCTTACAACAATTCCGTTCCCCACTTTCCGCCAAATTGAGGCATTGCATCCTTATGATATGTTTTGTTTATTTTTATTTTAACCCGCATAGTAGGGTAGTCAGAGTGAACTGAGTGTCAAGATACTCCATTCGCCGCATTCCACCCAAATTCGAGATATTGCGACTTAAGTGACTTAAGAACCCACAACCTGTCGCGTTTACAGTCGCACGCTTGTGCCTCTGCGCCACTACAGGCGTTAATTATTTACTGTAAACTTATAGCAAGATCCGTTCAGTAGTTTTTACGTGAAAGAATAACAAACAGCCATATTCAAAAATTTCTCATTTACAATATTACTAGAATTCATATTAAAATAGTAATTACTGTGATATTTTCTCTTATCTGTATATGAAATACTCATTTATTGTTCACAAAAGTAATTTCTATTAATGGAGATCTAAAAACCTAAACGCTTATTACAAGGTCTTTATTATAATTATAACAATAAATATATAAATTTATTTAATAATTAGACCCACCTTAGGTTTTGGTTATTATAATCTCCTATATTATTATTTGTTTTTGTTCCAAATATCGCCTTTAGCTAAGTAACGTAAACTAATTAAATATGAATATATATAGTAAATAGATTATAAAAGAATAAATATTTCTTTTTCTTTCTTTCAAATATTTGACGATGTAGAAAAAATATTCAGTATTTTTTTTTGAATATGTAGTAAGAATACCTAAATCATAGGCCAAATTTTAGAAAATGGACATACATAGCTTCACGCTGTATCTCGCATATAGCAGGTTAGGCAGAGGGAACCTAGTGTTAAGACACTCCGTTCCCCAATTTCCACCGAATCGAGGTATTGCATATTGAGGGGCGGAACTCAACGCTGAAAATCGAGAAAATCAACTTAGAAAATGGAGGTTTTAAAATATTTAAAAAAAATTGAATATAGAATTTTATTTCAACTTCAAGCTTTATTTTACATAGCAGCGTAGTTATAGTGAACCTGGTGTCGAGACACTTCGTTCGCGTTTATTTTTGAAAGAATTATCAAAATTGGTTCATCCAGTAAAAAGTTTTTTTTTTATACTTTTTTTTACACCAACAAAAATATTAATGCACATTGTAATAAAACAAAGACAAGAAGAGAATACAGTTTGGTTTAAAGGCGGCCTTATCACCACAGGTGATCTCTTCCAGGCAACCCCTACTAAAAGTTAGAACAGAATACAAAAAGATATGGGTTGGTGTACAAATGATTAAAATATTTATTAAATATAATAAACCTACTTAAACTTTACAACCTAAATGTTAAATGTAAGCTTACATAAATAACTATATGAATATATAATTATAAATGTATGCACACAGAAAAAAATAGTTGAATAGCAGAAAGGAACCTCCTACTCTTTTGAAGTCAATTAAAAACAGCTTAAAATCATATATATTAAAATAAAACTGCACCTAAAGTTACTTCTACCAAGGACACTTCTATTCAAGAGAAAATACAAGCACTCCCAAAATGAGTTTAAGCATTTTGATTGGAGTTATAGTTCCTTTTTCCTTAAGTTGACAAACACTGAAGGAGGCTTAATCAAACGATCATTAACTTAATGAAAAGAGAAAGCTTTTATGTTAATTGGACTGGCAGACTGTTTTTTTAGACGTCCACTTAATAGCTAGCTACAACCGTTGTATGCCTAAATTATTCTTTAAAAGACCTCTTGTAATGTAATATTAAAAATCTGTTTATCCATTCATTACTTCATTTTTACTCTCCCGTTTGTTCCATTTTTATCAAATGAGCGTGAAATGATTCTGCCATTAGTGGCTTTTTCCTTCTGCTCATCAATGTTCCCCGATTGTGAACGAAATGATTATTCATTAAGTAAAATTGCTCGGAGAAGTGCAATTTGAAAAGCTCTTAGTAAATAAATGGTTTTAAACGTACTTCAATGGATAAACAAGTTGATGCCCTTCATTTTACAATTTATTTATAAAGGTGTTTTCACTAACTTAGATAATTACAAGACGTTGAACAACGTAAGAAGTATTGGGGAAAATTCTCAAAGAAACTTATTACGGCCTTTCATAGCAAGTCTTACGAAAATCTGTCAATTTACCGAACAAAAACATGTATTTGCAAGATAAACTACGCCTAAAATTACAGTCTAAGATGAAAGAGCTGTGATGCCTCACAAACGCTTAGTTTAAAGAGTCCTTATACTCTGGTGGAGTCTTGTAACACAATATGGAGACGTAAGCAGGAAACATAGTAGGGACGGCACTTATTAAAGGATAGGATGATATGCATGATATATTTGACCAAATATGTTCCAAAAGAAAAGATTCCTCACTTTATTGAAATATATTGAATATTTTTTGTGAAATAACAAGAAATAGTGAAATTTGATCATATTATTGAAATTCTTAAGATTATACGAATATTGAATGGTATACTCGTATAAGTTTCATGGATATTATATTAAATGAAAGTAGAACATTATATTATTAATCACAAGAAGAATCTAAATATATTCTTTTCATTTGATTTGATTTTTTTGAATTTATAAGACACGAGTTGTCGCCCTAAATTTTATTTCCATTTTCATCTTTAGTAATTTCAACTGTAACAAGTTAAATCCTAACTCTCTTACTTTCATGTCAAATTTCAGGTTTCTACTCTTAAGACCTCGCCCAAGGAAACTATCCTTGGGCGAGGTCTATGTCCAGCAGTGGGCGTCGCACATCTAAAACGACGACGAGGACCACTCTTAATACTTTACTACCACTATCTTTCCAATAGAAATACCAGTATGCTTAAGTATTGCCTAGATAATAAATGCTTGAATTTGACTTTATATTTGTGTATATTTAATTCTATTAGAAATTTAGCTTCATTCTAATTGAATCGGTGAGTGCAGAAACAACGTAAGTCACAAAAAATGTAAAATTTCGTATTCCATTTAAACTAGCTTAGAAAGGCAAGATGCGTGTTGTTTTTCTCTCTCCTGCAAAATTTGAAAATCCTGAGTTCCGGTGTTTCTGCACTCACCGATTTAATTAATAGGTAGATAAAAAAATATTTTTACGGAAAACATACTCGAAATTGGATATCAGCTTTTTAAAAGTCAAAGTCAAAGTCAAATAATTTTATTCAAAATAAGAAGTTACGTGCGTCATTTTTAGAATGTCAAATAATTTACCACCGGTTCACTAAATTTAATGCCTCAGACCTGAGAAGAACCGGCGCAAGAAACTCAGTGGGATTCTTTTTTTTTATTCGTCAATGGTTTACATCAACATAAGCTTAGATTTGATCGTATTAAACCTGATGTCTGATAAAGCTCAAGCTTTAATGCCATCTAGAAGAAAGAAGAACTAGAAAACGCATTGTTCTTACTAGCTAACTTTTACCAAGTACGTATGCCGTGAAGCAGTTGCCCAAGAAGTCCCATATAAAATAAGTCAATAGCCAAATAAAAACATCTTGACAGATAAAGAAAGATACATGTTTTTATATCAAGTGTCAAGAAACTCCACAATACAAAATTAGATCTCGTCCCTTCATGTCAGCGTAAATATATGCATCAACATTCTATTGTTATGACTATTGTGACATCGAGTATCTTTAGCGTCTATTCATTGCAAATTGGATAACATTATATTTTCTTTCTGATTTTTTCTTATATGTCTCGTTTCATACAGATAACTTGTAATGAATCATTTAGCTCTACAATTTTCTTTTGCTGGTCCACGCTTTTTTATGTTTATTCGAAGCACTGTGTTTCCATTCCATCATACCGGTGGAACTGAACGCCGCTTAGAGAATAGTTTAAATATAATCATTCAAGTGGGAATCGAACTTACTATCAATTACGTTCACAGTCAGACACCGTCTTGCTTTGCCACAACGGCCTCTATGAAGGGGATAAATTTTATTTTTATTTAATTTTTTCTTCACTTGTCTCATTATATGCAGATAACTTATATTGACAGAGTGATACTAGGGTATCAATATACTTTTTTCTTTTTTTTTAACTTCACGCTGTATCTTGAATATAGCGGGTAAGCAGAGGGAACCAGAGAACCTAGTATTAAGACACTCCATTCTCTTTCAATATTTCCATTCCCCACTTTCCGTCGAGAGTCGAAATTAAGGCATTGCGTGTTGAGTGGCAGAACTCAACGCCACGCTTTGCCTTGTTACCAAACCCAATATACTTCATTATTTTTCGCCTTTTCACTCTAGTGCGAGATATTACGTGTTAAAATCATCAGAACTTAACGCCGCTTTATCTAAATAGAGCGAAGAGGTGAAAAAAAATATATAATCACTATCCCAACTGGGAATACAACCCTTAAAATATCCCATTTACATACAAATGGTGGCGAAGGGAGTGATTTGACACTATGTTCACCCTGACTTAGGGTAGTCAGCTATGCGGAATAAAGCGTAGCTGTCTTAGCATTTTTTTTTAACTTCACGCTGTATCCCGCATATAGCAGGGTAGGAAGAGGGAATCTGAGAACCTTGTGTTAAGATACCCCGTTCTCTTTGAACAAATCCGTTTCCCACTTTCTGCCAGATTGAGGCATATAGCAATAAATTTAATTAAATATTAATATGGAAATCGAATTCCAGTCGTAGGAAACTCAGACATATAGTGAGCATCTTGCAAATAAGCTGTCTAAGCGAAGACAGCTTTCAGAACAAGTTATGTTATTAATCAAAGCTAGCGAAATCTAGATTCCATTTACTTAGAACTTTAGCAAAATTTACTATCGCTCATCGAAATCAATATTAAAACTTATTGAAGATTTGGCAAATATTTTATTTATGTGATCTTTTAGGATTAAATATGGAATATATGTTGTGAAACACAAACTTCAGTGGGGAAAGTTAAAGTCACATTTTGTGTTACAAGAGCAAGTAATATTTTTAATACCTAGAGAAGAGAAGAAACTGCTTAGCAATCCATGGATTCACAGTGCGGGTGCCATCGCGTTGCAGAGAGAGGAGTTTGGAAAGTACCTGGGACTTACGACCCAGGTGTAGGTTTAACGTTCACCTCCACTATCCACGCTCCTCTCCCTACCTAACCATATTTTAAAGCTTTAAGTATATTAGGGGAGGACAATTAAAAAAAAACATTTCCCCACTCTGGTATAGCAAATTGAGCCATGATGTCACGAACTCACGAACGCATTGTATTGTCACTCCGTTTTCTTCTTTCTATATCTGTCTATTTCTATATCTTCTACAATCATTCACTTTTTACAAGCATTTAGGTGTAATAACAATAGATGAAAATACCGTGAGTGTCTTAACACTAGGTTCTCTGGTTCCCTCTGCCTACCCTACTATATGCGGGATACAGCGTGAAGCTACCCCCCATTTTTTTTCATATAATTTATTGTCATTCAAAAAAAGTAAGCCGGTGGAAACCGTGTAGAAACAGGAACTTAAACCGGCTGATTGTATTTAATGGTACACATATAATGAAATTTACTGAAGTGGTTGTTATTTATGAAATAACAAGAGCGACACGTTCACGTCAGAATTACGAGGAAATTAGATAAACGTTAATGGACACATTTTTTCCTCATATTTTGTAGCAAATTAAGTTTTGTTCTAAAAACGTGTTTATTAAAGATACTGTGAAGTGATGTTATGTGTTAGCTTCACGCTTTATCAGACACTCTTTTTACTGCTTTCCGAATATGAGCCATTGCGTGTAAAGTGGCGGAGCTCAACGCCGCGCTTTGTCTCATCAGAGCATGGATATGAAAATAATTTAAATATAATCATTGCCCTGAGTGGGAATCGAACCCACAACCAATTGTACTTACAGTCAGATGCTGTCCCACTTCGTCGCAATGGCTGCAATGGCATCAGCACCATGAATTCATAAAGCATTAAGGAGATTCTTTTCATATATTATAATAATGCCATTGCCATTGCCATTGCCATCCTTTATCCATAAAAAAAAAAAAAAAAAAAATAATGAACGAGATTTGAATCTGTCACCCGTAGCTTCTTCCGTTCCCCACTTTCCGCCGAATTGAGGCATTGCGTGCTGATTGGCGGAACTCAACGCCTTTTCCTTGTTGTCAAACACAGGAAATGAAAATTTTCATTTCCTGGAGTGGGAATCGAACACACAACCTGTCGCGTTTACAGTCGCACGCTTGTGCCTGTGCGCCACGACAGGCTTCTTTGTTGTTGGGGCATGACATGGGGCCATCACTTACCATCAAGTGACCTGAACGTTTGAATGTTCTTTTCCATAAAAAAATCTATACATAAGTAATAAATACCGAACTGAATTTCCCTTCCAATAAATTTGGTTACAATTTAAAACATTTTCAGCGGAAAAACTTTTCCAAAGCGAAAAATATGTTTTGAAGCTTTCAAACGTTTCTATCAGCTTCCACTGTTTCTTTCCTTCACCTGATTTTCATTTATTGCTTTCAGTCAACCACGTTTTATTGAATTGTACGAATTTTATATATAATTTTTATTAGGCAAGTTATATTCAAAGGAATTGATTTTTAAATTTGAAAACGCCTGTCGTGGCGCAGAGGCACAAGC
>JAKGSA010001068.1:83468-95709 GCA_033558755.1 Philaethria dido | reverse complement strand
CTCTAGTATCACTTTGGCACTTAACAATTTATCGAGTGGCGCTTGGAATATATAAACACTTGGTTTTTTGCACAGAGCACAGAGCCTAAAAAAACAAAGCAGACAAAAAAAAACTTTGGAACAATTTTTAAAAAAGTTTCTGGTTGGAGTACGAGAATTGGCATAAATATACACATATGTATTTTATGCTAATTTCGGTGAACATGAAGAAAACTAATATTTTTTATAATAATGTATTAAAAATACATCAAATTATATGAATATTACTCACAATACCATATGAGAACTCGTGTGTACGGATTGGGTTCCGCCACTCAACACGCAATGCCTCAATTCGGCGGAAAGTGGGGAACGGGTGTCTTAACACTAGGTTCCCTCTGCCTACCTTGCTATATGCGGGATACAGCGTGAAGCTATGTATGTATTTATGTATGTGTGTACGGATGTATGTATAGAGGAAGGTCAGGTAAAAGGTAATGGGGGATGTATGAAGAGGTTAATATCTGTGGACGATGCGAAAGATGTATTCAGGGACGTAGTGTTTGCGCCCCGCTCTCTCTGACTACCCCGGTAAGGATAAAGCATCCATGCTTTATCTCTAAGTAAGCAAGTACAAGTGTGCGACTGTAAACGCGATAGCTTGTGGGTTCGATTCCTACTCCAGGAAATGGAATTTTTCATTTCCTGAGTTTGGTAACAAGGCAAAGCGTTGAGTTCCGCCACTCAGCACGCAATGCCTCAATTCAGCGGTAAGTGGGGAGCGGAGCGTCTTAACACTAGATTCCCTCTGTCTACCCTGCTATATGCGGGAAACAGCGTGAAGCTATATATGTATGTAGGAATTTAAATACCATAAGTTTAACATACATTTAAAAAGAAAGTGACATACACTTTGCCATGGCAAAGTGTTATTCTACACATCTATGAGATACATACATATAATTGCATACATTACTAGCTAAAATATCATATTCCAAGCACGTTTTCACCACCTCAAGTAGTTGAACTACTTGACTCTCAATCACAAATTGACTCTATATTTATACTTGAATTTGTGGTTCTGACTTGCAAACGTCTTTAACTTTCATAGGTAAACGAAAATTCGCACATTCAGCTTCCTGTGAATTTAACATAATATGTTAATATGAAACTTTTTGAAAAATTCGAACTTTATTTATTTATTGCTATATAGCAACCGTGGTGGAGTATTTTGACTGTTAACATGATAGGTTGTGGGTTCGATTTCTACTCGAAGTAAAAGATTGCAGATTACTTTACTTCAAGTAAAATTATTTGAAGTAAAATAATCTGTAGTAGTGAGTTCCACCACTCAACACATAATGTCTCGATTCTAGACGGAAAGCTCAGAATGGAGTGTTTTGGCACTAGTTTTTTGTCTGACTATCCTGTTATGAGAGATACAGTGTTTATTTTTTGAGAATTTCAGATGTGTATATTTATTTTCTCGAAGATAAATCCCTACGATCGTAGATTCGATAATAATAATTAGTGTTTGACTATTAATGTTTCACGCTGTGCCGCGCAGATAGCAAGGTAGGCAGATAACCTCAGAACCAGGTTTTTTGCTAAACCTGGACACTCTGTTCTCTTAAGATTTCCCTTCCTTTCTTTCCACCGAAAATTTGTTGAAAAAAATTGTTAAACTCAACAAATGTTAAATATTTATAATAAGGAATAAATAATATTTTCATTCCCTCGCTCTGATAACAAGGCAAAACGCTGCGTTAAGCACCGCCACTCAACACACAGTGCCTTAATTTAACGGAAAGTGGGAACAGGATTTTTAATATAACAATTATAATAAAATATATGACAAACAGATGACAAATCGTTTATATAATAATACGAGTTACATTGGTCTCAACTTTGCTTCCAAAACGGAACAATACATTTCTATTGGGAAAACAATTTGGAAAGTTACTTACGGAAGTTAAGGTAAATACCGCAATGTTGAATAATCGATAACAATTTCCCTCATATTTTGCATTAGAAGAGGTAATATTTATGATATAAATACATAGATACATAGCTTCACGCTTTATCCCGCATATAGCAGGGTAGGTAGAGGGAACGTAGTGTTAAGACACTCCGTTCCCCACTTTCCGCCGAATTGGGGCATAATATAAATAGGTTGGTAATTCGACTTGCATGTATTCTATGTATTAATAATAATAATCATCCTGCATAACAGGGTAGGAAGAGTGAACTTAGTGTCATGACACTCCTTTCGTCTTGCTAGTTATGTTATTAAGATTACATTGTTTGATTTGGGTTTAACTATCTTATTTTTTTCTTATTTTTCTTTTCTCAACCCCTTTCCACCCATTTTCAGGTATACATTTAGGTATAGATTGGACTTCCAGTAATTTGGTATGCGATCTCTTATGAAGGCATCCAACAAAGCTCATTTCATTTTTCTCTGCGCCATTTAGAGTATTACTATATATTTTTACAGCACTTCATATGTAGATTACATACTTTAAAATATAATATTTTTTATGTAAAAGACAAAAAATATTGTACTTATCACCTCCTAAATTATTCAGTGTTCAGTAGCAAATACGTGAACGACAGAAGAAGCTTTAAAGGCAAATGTGGCAAAAACGCGAACGTTACTTATTCATAAGCTCAGTCACCAAGATTGCGAGCTTAACGAGACGAAATTTGTTAAAAAACACACGGAAAGCGCGAAAAGCTGGTTTTTTATTTATCTCTAACTCGTCCCATGGCAGTAGTCTAAGATAGGTATATTTTTACGCAAGTGACAAGTGGAACGACAAGTGGTGTGTGGTAAAACAGTTTTTGCTTTAACGTCAATTTATTCAGCACAAATATCGTTATTGTGGCCAACGTAATATTTGTAAACATAAATACCGCCTGTCGTGGCGCAGAGGCACAATCGTAGGACTGTAAGCGCGACAGATTGTGGGTTCGATTCCCACTCTAGGAATGGATTTATGATGTATGTATGTATGTATGTGATGCAGTGTGACAGGGTTTGGGTTAAATTCTCGCTCGTCTGAATTATTATACTTAAATTGTTTCATTTCTCAATCCTTGTAAGATAAAGTGCGAAATTGAGTTCAGCTATTCAACTCGCTATATCTCGAATTTGGATGAAGACTGGAAAATGGAGCGTCTTAACACTAGGGTTTCTCTATCTACCTTGCTATACAGAATAAAGCGAAACAATTTGTTAAAAACAAGTAAAAAGCGCGAAAAGAATGTTTTTTATTTATCTTCAACTCGTCCCATGGTAGGAGTCTGAGATAGGTACATTTTTACGCAAGTGACAAGTGAAACGACAAGTGTTGTATGGTAAAATTGAATATGCTTTGCGTCAATTCATATTAGTTTTATATTGGGAAAGTAATTGTCAGTTCGATATCCACTCGGCGGAATTACTATACTTAAATTGTGTTCATTTTTCCGCTCTGGTAAGACAATTTCTCGAATTCGGGCGGAAAGTGGAGAACGGAGTGTCATAAATCTAGATTCTCAGTGTTTACCGTGCCAAGCTGCATATGTAAATAAAATAAAAAAAAACACATAAAAAGCTTGAAAAGCAGCTTTTTTATCATAATTTTTTATTCATCTTCAAATTGTCCGATGATACTAGATTGATAAATATATGCATACGGAAGTGACAAGTGGAGCGACCAGTGTTATTTAACCATACTTTGTGTCAATTTATTTGTTTTTATTTTGACAATGATTTATATACTATACTATACTAGCTACTACTACTTCTTTTTGCGTGAGCTATAATATCTAAAACCACACATATATTTATTTATTACAAATCAAATTTCATATTGGCTGTCTGTTAGTCACTTAGTATAGCAAGCGTTTTATAGTCCAGATGATTTATTAAATATTGCTGATCTTGATTCGAACCGACACCCAATAATGTTCATTAGTATTTATAATACAATTGAAATTGCTAAATGAAAACTGAAACGCCTGTCGCGGCGCAGAGTTACGAGCGTGTGACTGTAAACACAAAACTTGAAAGTGGGACTCCAGTTCCCACTCCAGGAAATGAAAATTCACAATTATATTTAGTATTTTAATTTCCTGGATCTGGTAGCAAGGCAAAGCGCGGCGTTGAGTTCCGCCACTCAGCACGCAATGCCTCAATCTGGCGGAAAGTGGGAAACGGAATTGCTGTAAGAGAACGCAGTGTCTTTAGTTGTCCTTTTTTTCTTTGGTTCTCAGGTTCCCTCTGCCTATCCTGCTATATGCAGGATACAGCGTGAAGCTAAAAAAAATGATAAATAAAGATAGAATGTAATATTTTTTGTTTGTTGAATATTAAAAATTAAAAGTGCTAATCTCCTTTGTGTAAAACTAACTTTGTAGAAGTGTAACTGGCGTAAAGCTTGTAGTTCAAAATTCAATTTAATATTTTTTTTCATAATACAAAGTTAAAAGAGAAATGTAAGATAACTTAATTGGTAAAAATATATTAAGATTATTTTATTATAGAATTTATTTTATGATGTGATACATCTGGTGCGCCTTTACAGTATTTGTCTGGTTTGCCATCACGGTAAATGACATGACGCTCTAATGTCATCATATACATCACTCTATGGGCAATGATATTTTTAACGCTGTATCCCGCATATTGCAGGGTAGGCAGATGGAACCTAGTCAACCGCCAAATTCCGGCATTGTGTGCTGAGTGGCGGAACCCAAATCTTAAGCCGAAGATATAAGAACAATAAATTAACCACATATTCGTATCAGGCGTGAATAAGTTGACAAATCGAAAATGCATACTTCTCTGAAAAGGTATTTTAAAGTTTTTATTTTATTTCTAAATTCTGTTTTTGAGATTTTTTATATACTTAATTTGCTGTTGTGTTTTGATTGAATTTCCCTATATATTCTAAATATATCCTAATCCTAAATATTTTATACATATACTTAATATTTGAAAAAAAAATTATATACAATACGATTCGATTAATCGATTAATCGGAATCAAACCCACAATCACCACATTCACAATTAGACATTTCATAACTAAGCCATAACGGTTTTATTTAGCTGAAAATTGCATTTCCAAGGCATCTATACAGATTTAAATCATAATAAATCATTGGAGTCAAATGAAGACTGTTCTGTTCTTTGATTCATTCTACTTGAAATAAGGTCTTTAGAGACGTCACTCACAAATACTGAAGCTATTAATTTAAACATAACGTGCTAGCCATCGTGGAGCAGTGGAACAGGCAGACTGTAAACGAGATTGATCGTGGATTCGATTCCCGTACAAAGGCATGATTTTTTTTTTTTATTTTCTCGCAGTGGCAAGGCAAGGCAGTGTTACGAATTCGGTCAGAAAGTGAGGAAGCTTTGCTTTGCTATATATATATATATATATATATATATATATATATATATATATATATATATAGATGCATAAAAAAAAATGTACTTGTGCTTTTTTATTCTTATTTTAGATATCTTTATAAGTGTATCTTTTTTAATAAATAATATCGGTCTGCCTAGATCTATTATCAGTACTTTGCTAGCACTTATTCGAAGGCTGCATTAGTATGATCTTCTTAAATTTGGTTAGATAGAGAGAGGAATGTGGACAGTGGAGATGAAAGTTTCGGCGCAATTTATAGGGCCCCTTAAATCTACACTTGGGTCCTAAGTCCTAGGTACTCTCCCAACTCCTCTATCTGCAACGCGATAAGCCCGGCACCCGCACGGCGAATTCATGAATTGCTATGAAGTTCCTTCTCACTTTTCTTTATGACTTCTATTCTTCCTCAGTTTAGTTTAAAAGTAACGCGTCTTTAGGAATGTATATGTCACGTTATATAAACATGGATTTGAAACCACGGTCTGTAACATTCATTTTTTTAAATTAATATACTTTTCATGCATTCTTTAAAAAAATATTAGGATTCTGCTGCTGAGAATGAGTTTCTCTATATAAACTATAAGTGTGCTAAATTTCACGCTCTCCGACCGCGTAATTTTCGTAAAAAGGGGTACAAAGTTTTTGCTTCACGTATTTATACATAGATATTCCTTAATAAGACAAAATAAGTAATGGAAAATCAGTGACGATTATGATATTAGCCTTAAGCATACATAGGTTAAGGCATAATAGCTTCACGCTGTATCCTGCATATAGCAGGGTAGTCAGAGGGAACCTAGTGTTAAGACACTCCGTTCTCCACTTTCCGCCGAATTGAGGTATTGCGTGCTGAGTGGCGGAACTCAACGCCGCACTTTACCTTGGTATCAAACCCAGGAAATGAAAAATTCCAATTCCTGGAGTGGGAAACGAACCCTCAACCAGTCGTGTTTATAGTCGCTCGCTTGTGCCTCTGCGCAATGACAGGCGTCTTACCAAACTTCTTCCCAAATGCCTTAAGCATTAGTTGAATTACTAAAATAACAATATATGTTAATATTTATTATTATTAAATTATTTAATTACCATATTTTGTCAGCCACAACTTGTTAGGATAAAGTAAACATCTGTACCTGAAACAATTATAAAGCAACATTAATATCTACACAATGATTTATATTACATACTCGTACATATTGTACTTAAAATTATTAAAAAATATATATTTTGGACTAAATTGTATTTTATTGAGCCTTATTTTAAAAAAAGCATTCACTTCACGCTCTATCCTGCATATCAGGATAGTTAAAGTGAACCTAGTCTCTTGAGACTATAGTAGTAATATATCTAATATGTAAAATTATATAATTTCATACAAAAAATATAACTGAATAAAAATTTACACAATTAAATATGACAAACAGTTGTGTCGCCCGTATCAAATCGCGGGGGCACATCAGGTAGAATGTGGAAGTTTTCGACCGAATTTGAGATATTGCGTGTACGATGGTGACAACTCAACATGCTATATACCGATTTCAGGGGAAAAGTGGAGAACGGAATATCTTGACACTAGATTTTCTCAGACTGCACAGATATGTGATATAAAGCGTGAAGCTGTTATTTTTTACCCGACTGTCAGAGGTTATGTTTTTCGCGCGTATCATGTATGTTTGTAATATTCTTTATTACCTCATATCTTCCAAGCCCTTGGACCGAATTATATAATTCAAAAGGTGACGTTAGATAGGCATTGATGCCCCAAATGTTCTTAGATCTGTGATGTTACTCTTAATTGAATATAGCGCCCTCTAGAGACAATTACGTTCTGAATAAAAACAAAAATCGTTGATGGGTACCATGTGGGGTATCAAACAAAAGGACTAAATTAGCACATTTCAAATATATAACCCATAACTTTTATAGCTTACCTTATTTATATTTGCTTCCTAAATTTGAAAAATTGATTCGGTCGGGTATTTTGTTCTTTATAATTATGTGTGTTATTTTATTTTACATAACCCTGAGCAAGATTCGAATCTATGATCCATTATGTAACACAAAAAACCTCCAAACTCATACAAATTACCATCTTTTGTTTCTTTGATTAGTAAAAAAATAAAACAAAGCGAAATATGAAGAGAAACATAAAAAAATTAAGTTAAAAAGACTTGAAAATAAGTAAGTTATTTGCTTCGAACAACAGAAAAAGAAATTCATTATGGCAATTTGAACACGGTACGGCGAGCTGGAGTAATGATAGAGAAGGTATTTTTAATATACAGGTGTCCTATTAAACTGTTATACAATGAAAACTGTTTTTGACAATACTTAGATTAGACGAAACGTACAATTTTAACCGATTTCAATAAAAAAATCGATAATTCAACTGTTTTTTTGTGTTACCATATGATGTTTTAATGGGTGAACTATTTTGGTGATTCTTTGTTTATATAATAAATGATTTTAATGACCCCATTTAAATTTAGTTAAGATTGGACGAGTAGTTTTTGAATTATTCGTAATAATTTGACTTTTTAGTGTATTTTATTTGAGGTCGATTCCTTTTTTAAATCAATCAAAAAAATTGGTTCACCCAATTTTTTATGCGGTAAGAGCTTATACGCACTGTCGACTAGTTGCCTCTGTAACTTATTATAGTTTAAATAAAAGCTTACGACTGATGACTCGACGATTCGCCGTGTAATGACGACGCACAAGAGACCCCCAGTCGCCGGCGACCATTAGAGCTTATACGCACAGTCCACTAGTCGCCGACAACTTGATCGCCGGCGACTGTAACTTACTATAGTTTAAATGGATGGTTACACACTTGGTCGTCAGTCGCCGTGTGTTACCCGGGCAACTCGACGACTCGGTCGCCGGCTGCGAGCAACTGTCGTAACGACCAAACACCACTCACAACAATGACTAAGTCTTTCGACACTTAAAAATGGAAATAGAATCAATAAAGATATTTGGAATCTATTGAGTGCCGAATATGCTAATCGTAATAATAATATACTTGTATTTTCTGTCGCTCGGCCTTCTGGCTATATTTTCCTATGTTTTGGTCGCCGGCGACCGACATGCCGGTGACTAGTCGACAGTGCGTATAAGCTCTAACACACATACAAATAAGGATACATTCGAATTGCGAGCCTCCTCCTTCTTTTTTTAAGTCGGATAAAATTATATTGAATTTAAAAGATTATATCAATAAAATATTTCACGATACAAATTATCATAATTATAAATGAACGTAAGGGTTTAATTTGTTTAATGAACTTCCTTTAATTACCAACATAAATGTAAACGATATTTGGCTAATGAGCGAAACATATGTATGTATGGAAATTGCATGTTATTTATTGATATTTATTTGAGTTTTAATATTCTTGGAACTTGGAGATGGTGGTTGTAGGTTCGATTCTCTTTTGGGGTAAAGATAATGTTTAAAATAGTAACCGAATTTAGGAAAACGAGTAGTACCAACTGTGTTGGGTCAACTTTTTTATACTGTTTCTTTATTTATATGATAGTGGTTCTGATAGGGGCCCATTTTGTTTGGTGGTAGGAGGTTCGTCCTCCGTCTTTCTCGCGACCACTATCATGTCAAAGACGAACTGCCAAATATCTAATGATGTGTTCCGGTTCGATGGCATGTAAGCCAGGTTTTCCCCTATCCCACCTCATCCTTTGTGGTTCCGATAGCAAACTACTACATTGTCCTCCCCTTCTATCTGTATCGTCTAGGTGAGCAACGCATTTACAACACCTCTGGTGTTGTAGATGTCTATGGGAGAAGGTAGCCACTTATTATCAGGTCCTTCTGCTCGATTGCCATCCGTTATCCATAAAAAAAAGACAGAAAAAATTAAATTAAGTTAAGATCGAAAAAATAGTTTTTGAGTTATTCGTAATAATTTTACTTTTTGTAAATTTTACTTATAGTTGGTTTTATTTTTTTGTTAAATTTCAATTATTTTCATTTCAATTGCAGCGTTCAGTTTTCAATAAACAAATTCACCAATTCGGGCGGAAAGTAAAGCACGAAGTGTCTGTATTAGTTTCTCTCTGACCTGAAGCTGAAAACAAAAGAAATATTTTATACTACCAGATATAAATCCTAGTCAAACAAAATGCAGTGTTTAACTCCACCACCTAACATTATTTTGTTCTTACTACCTTAACCTCATTGTACAAAAAAAGCTTGAACGAAGACGAAATAACTAATTATTTCGCAAATTACATTATATTAGAGAATGACTGTACATTTTTGATGGATGACTTTTATAATAAAATAGTGTATAACAAAGAAACTACGGCCGACAATAAGAGGGCTTAATATTTACGCAACGATAATGTTCACATAACAAAAGCTAGGTTTGGCCTAGAATAAGCATTAAGGAGAAAATACATAAGCCTGTTTTTTTTTAAGAAACCTTTTTTTATGTGTGGGCGATGAATCTAGCAATAATGGATATTTTTTTCTTTTAACTTCACGCTGTATCCGCCTTATAGTAGGATAGGCAGAAGGAACCAAAGAACGTGGTGTTAAGACACTCCATTCTCTATAACATTTCCATTTCCCACTTTCCGTCGAATAGAGGCGTTACGTTCTAAATGGTGGAACTTAACGTTGCGCTTTTGATTTGTAAGCAGAGCAAGGATATGAAAAAACTAAATATTGTCAAAGTCAAATAATTTTATTCAAAATAAGAAGTTACAAGCTTCATTTTTTGAACGTCAAATAATTTACCACCGGTTCACTAAATTTAATGCCTCAGACCTGAGAAGAACCGGCGCAAGAAACTCAGCGGGGCTATTTTTTTTTTTTTTTTTTTTTATATTCGACAATGGTTTTAAAATTCTTTATTAATGGCAATGATACTGTAGCGGACGACGGACATAATAGTTAATAATTAGTATAATTAGTAATCCGTATAATTAAAATTGTATATAGTCTTAATAACTAAAATAGTGTATTATCACCTCCCTACGTACAATAAAGGCTTGCTATAGCCAATGCTTGATTACGAACGCGAGCGAGTTGTGACGACGACGATCGAACGACGACGACGATCGAACAACAACGACGGCGATCGAACAACGACGACGACCGAACGGCAACGACGACAACAACGAGACGGATGCATCTCGCTCAGGCATTGGCTATCGCGCGTACGTAGGGAGGAATAAAAAGAGGCACATTTGCCGGTAGGACAAACACTCTCCTTCAAGAGTGCTCATTCCCCGATCAATGGAAAGTAGCCATAGTCATAGGCATCCATAAACCTAGGAAACCCCGAACCGACCCCGCTAGTTATCGCCCTATCAGTATTTTAAGCACTGTGGGCAAAATCTATGCGTATCATCCTTACGCGCCTCAAGGCCTTTGTTGAGGCCGAAGATATCATACCCCCAGAGCAATTTGGCTTTCGAGCCCAACATTCAAGCGTGAATCAAGACCACCGCCTCACGGAAGACTTGATGAGCGCACGTAAATGTAGGCCATCAGCCGCAGTCTTTTTAGATATTGCAAAGGCATTTGATAAAGTCTGACACAACGGTTTAATTGTTAAGCTGTTAAAAGCAAAAGTGCCAGATAGGCTCGTGCACATCCTACGAGACTACTTATCAAATCGCTCTTTCCGCTTCCGAGTCGAAGGTACTCTGTCCACCAGTCGCCCCATCAGGGCAGGTGTTCCACAAGGTTCAATCTTATCCCCGCTTCTGTACAATCTGTACACTCACGACATCCCAAGAACGCGAAGCACGCGTTTAGCCCTTTTCGCGGACGACACCGCAATATACTCATCAAGTTACAACTCAGTAAAAATAGCTGAGAACATTCAAACAGCCCTAGATAAGTTAGGTAAATGGCTCCTCAAATGGCGCATAGAGGTAAATCCTGAGAAGAGTACCACAGTGTATTTCCCTCTACGCAAACATGACACCATGCCATACGTCAAATTATTAGACACCACCATCCCAGAGGAAAAATCCGCTAAATATCTAGGCGTAATATTAGACAGCAAACTCTCCTTCAGAGAACATATCACCTATGTCCGACACAAAGCCCTATTTGTTTTAAGCCGGCTCTATCCATTGATCTGCTCAAAAAGTAAATTGTCCCTTAAGAACAAGATCCGCCTGTACACAACCTGTGTCAGGCCAATTTTCACATACGCCAGTGTTGTGTTCGCACAGACTGACCTATACCGACTCCAGGTACTCCAGAATAAGTTCTTACGCAATGCCACGGGTGCCCCGTGGTACGTGCGCTCTCACGACCTCCATAGGGACACTAAGCTCGATTCCATCAAAGAGCATTGCAGAAAACTCTCCAGCAGTTATTTCGATAAAGCTGCTAAACATCCAAACCAGCTGGTGGTAAACGCCTGTTCATACGACATTAGGAAACGTCCCTGGGGGCCACCGAGGCCCCGACACGTTCTATCAGAAAAAGCTGACGCCATTACACTCGTAAACGATCCTCATCATACGGGTAGGATAAGACACACGCGCAAACGCACCAGACACACACACCGTCCCCGCCGGTGGAGACGAGGTCCTTATTTTTCTACGGCCAGTTCACGCCTCGGCGCGACAAGGTCATTAAATTCCAAACAGGGCATCCAACGCCCTATCCAGTAGGCTGCAAATCCCCCACGACAAGCGGTGTACGCAAGCCGAGGTTCGGCCTCACAGGAGGCGCCCTTGCGACACCGCACTTCTAAGCTGATGGACCTCCTCTCGAGGAGGCCAAGCCAGGGTCAGAGCTCATCAAGCTCGGCCCCTCACAAAGCCCGGTGACGCTGTAGAGGCCGCTAT
>JAKGSA010001068.1:0-83367 GCA_033558755.1 Philaethria dido | reverse complement strand
AAAAAAAAAAAAAAAAAAAAACCGGTAGGACACATTCGTTCGGGATACGTGACACAGTGAAGACCTCTGAAGAAATTGAAACAATTAAAGAAATACAGTCCATTGAAGATATTGGAAAGTGGAGTTTTATTCCGAAATCACAAAGACCTCCACAACACACACACAACCTTTGAAACAGACTGGAGCGAGCATTTCATTCCCAAGGTGTGTTATCATTTATAAAATCACTAATTAGGTAATAACCTTTAACACACAAACGTCTTTTTACAATTTTTTTAAATTGTAAAATGGAAAGTTCTCGGACGTTTTCTGGGATCCTATTGTAAAAGTATACACATTGTCCCATAAAAGAATTGCGGACTCGATGCAATCGAGTTACAGGCGCTGCAAGTTTAAGCCTATTTCTTGTATTTATATTATGTGCATCGCCAACTTTGTTAAAATTATTAATATTTTTCTTAACATACAGTACATTTTCAAAGATGTACTGAGAGGCAACTGTTAAAATATTAATTTCCTTAAATTTTTGTCTTAAGGAATCTTTAGGGCCTAAGTTATAGATTGCACGAATAGCTCGCTTCTGCAGGACAAAGATCGAATTAATAGCGGCTGCATTACCCCACAGTATAATGCCATAGGACATAATACTATGAAAGTAGCTAAAATAAACAAGACGTGCCGTTTCCACGTCAGTCAATAATCTAATTTTTTTAACCGCGAAAGCTGCTGAGCTAAGTCTATTCGCCAATCCGTCAATATGAGGTCCCCACTGTAACTTGGAGAAGATTGATTAATAATTTCATTTCCTGGAGTGGGAATTGAAACCACAACCTATCGCGTTTACAGTCACACGTTTCTGCCTCTGATCTACGACAAGTCTCTAGGTATAACGTAGGGATAATATAAGGATTAGTGTCTTGTATACTAGCTGTTACTCGTGGCTTCGCTCGCGTGGTCAGTCCATACTACATACCGTTGTGTAAGTGCGTATATGCCTTAATCTAAAGGCTTTGCTTTGCGTGTGACTGTGAACGCGATAGGTTATAGGTTCGATTTCCACTCCACTGAAAATATTAAATTTTATTTAGTATTATCATTTTGTCTCTCTGGTAATAAGGCAAAGCACGGCTTGGAGTTCCATTACTTAGCACACAGCATTCAGCGGAAAGTAGGGAACGGAAATTCGGACAGGGAGCCTGAGAACCTAGTGTTAAGACATTCCGTTGTGTTAGGATTACCGTTCCCCACTTTATGTGTACGTGTGGGATACAGCGTGAAGTTATCAGTTAGTAATATATACATATATATATATATATATATATATATATATATATATATATATATATACATATTTTAAAATACTCTATATATGTACGTATATTGTCTGCATCAAAAAATCGTTTGTACAATGCTTTTGATTTATATTCACGTGTTAATTTTATTATATCTCTTGTATGCGATTGTATAGAATTCCATTGTCATAAAAAATGGAAGGATTCAGTCATGACAAATAAAATAACATTTGTTCCTACGTTATTTGTCATATTTTTATAATCTCACCTAGAATATTAATATCATAAATGTGAAAGCTAATGAAGATGTACGTGTGAATATTTATTATTATTTCACACAAAAACTACTGAACGGATCTTGATGAATTTGGCTATAGTATACAAGTATACACACATAGCTTCACGCTGTATCCCGCATATAGCAGGGTAGGCAGAGGGAATCTAGTATTAAGACAACACCGCGCTTTGCCTTGTTACCAAACCCAGGAAACGAATTATTCCAATTCCTGGAGTGGGAATCGAACCTACAACCTATCACGTTTACAATCGCACGCTTGTGCCTCTGCGCTACGACAGGCGTTAAAAGTAATATATAAAGAATATATTTAAGTTAAGTAAAACTTAAGTAAGACAAATATTTAATATCTCATTAATAGCAGTTCCAGAAATACTGAAAATTCATTTAACAGTCACTGTTTATTCTATCTTGGTCAACTTTGGAAGTTTCCTCATAGTTTTCTTAAGCTTTCACCAAGTTTCAATTTACAGTCAAATAAGAGTCATCAAAGTTAGTGAAATGTCAAAAGAAGAAAGAACTTGGAGTTTCTTAACCGTTGGAAGACACTTTGTTGTCTTTCAGTCTAAATTCAAAGATTGCCATCATGGAGCAGTGGAAATACATCTGATTGTAAACGTGATAGATTGCAGATACGAATCCCAGAATGATTTTTTTTTAACTTCACGCTGTATCCCGCATATAGCAGCACTTTTCGCCAAATTAAGGCGTTGCGTGTTGAGTGGCGGAACTCAGCGCCGCTCTTTGCTTTGGTACCAAACCAAGGAAATGAAAAGTTCCATTCCATTTCTGGAGTGGGATTCGAACCCACAACCTGTCACGTTTACAGTCACACGTTTGTGCCTCTGCGCCACGACAGGCGATAGAAAGATAGTTTATATACTTATTTTATACTGTTTGAAAATAATTGTAGATCTTTGAAAAATATATACATATTCTGTCATCATTTTTCCCAATTTTCATGTATTACATATATGATATTAGATATTAGCATCGCTTGTATGTTAATTTGGCTGGAAACCATCCGTAAGCTAAAATATGATGAATAAGTCCTGGAAAAGGAACTCGTCAAACATTATATATCTGTGGCGATTTGGATAATTTACAAAATACCTCGTACATTTCTTTACAAAAATATCTGTTATTACAACAAAAAGATAAATGTGAAAATAAATATCAAGTTTGATATTAAGAATATGTTTGGTTATTAACTTCACCGATAAAAGAATTAAAATAAACATAGATGCTATCTAATAAATTCGTTCAGTAGTTTTTGCATGGAAGAGTAACAAACATCCTCACAATTTTCATATTTATAACATTAGTAAATGCCTGTCGTGGCGCAAAGGCACAATCGATTCCCACTCCAGAAAATAGAATTTTTCATTTCCTGGGTTTGGTAACAAGGCAAAAATGCAGCGTTGAGTTCCGCCACTCAGCCCGCAATGTCTCAATTCGGCGGAAAGTGGGGAACAGTCTCTTAACTCTAGGTTCCCTCTGCCTACCCTGCTATATGCGGGATATAGCGTGAAGCTATGTATGTATGTATGTAGTGGTATTGTATTATAATCACTAACTGTTAACATACGCTTAAAGGTTAAAACGTAAAAAAAGCTTTACACCTAACCATTATAACTTTATGCGATATCGATTAAACAATAAAAAGCTACTCGTTAATAACCAAGTATTATGTTTAACTAACGTGGCAAATTAAGGCTATGGTCGTGTAATGGGACAATGTTTGACAAACTTGATTGGTTATGAGTTCAATTCCTGCTCATAGAATCTTTTTTTTAGCTTCACGCTGTATCCCGCACATTGTAGGGTAGGCAGAGGGAACCAAAGAACTTAAGGTTAAGACACTCTGTTCCCTACTTTCCGCCAAATTGAGGCATTGTGTGCTGAGTGGCGGAACTGAACATCGCGCTTTGCCTTGTTACCAAACCCAGGAAATGAAAATTTTACATTTCCTGGAGTGGGAATCGAATCTACAACCTGCGCTTATAGTCGCTCGCTTGTGCCTCTGGGTCACGACAGGCGTTACAGAAATATTTATATAAATATATGTTAATATGTTTTAATAACTGTTAGTTTTCCCTAATAAGCGCGGAATTTAAATTACGTCACTCAACACGTGATGTCTCAAAATTGGTCAGAAAATAGAATTCAAAATGCCTTAATACTTGACCGGAGGTTACGCTTTATACTTCGTACTTTATCTCGCATAGTATTGTAGAGAGAGAGAGAAAGAGATAACCAGTGTCAAACCCTACGCTCTCCACTTTCCGTCTAAAATCGATATCTCACATGAAATCGATATCTTATATTCATAATTTAAGCGATAAGGCCGCCTTTTGTACATATATTTTCTAATATATTTCTGTATAATTCTTTGGGTGGACAATAAAGAATTATTACGTGTTGAGGGGCGAAACTTAACGCCGCGAACTACAGGAATTCCTTACATACATACATAAAAGAAAGAAAGCTAAAGAGATTATTATACTATGGCTTTAAAAAGATAACACAATGTTCATACATTTTCACGTACGAATTCTAATTAATTTCGCGTACAGTCAGGCTTACCCAATTAATATTCTACATATTAATTAACCGTAATATTTAATTACTTATAACGATCTAGTTTTACGTATTTTATAAAGCTAACTAAGAGAGATTGTATGCGAGAGTGGTTATGGATTCGATTTCCATTCGAGGGAATTAATTTATTTTCATAACGCCTGTCGCAGTGTAGAGGCACAAGCGTGCGACTGTAAATGCGACAGGTTGTGGGTTCGATTTCCACTCCAGGGGGTGTAAAAGTTTAGTATTTTCATTTCATGGGTTTGGACAAACAAGGCAGAGCGCGGCGTTGAGTTCCGCCACTCAGCATGCAGGTTCTCAGGTTCCCTCTGCCTACCCTGCGGGATACAGCGTGAAGCAAAAAAAAAATATTTCTCAGCTCTGATAAAATTAAGCACGGTGTTGAGTTCCGCTACTTAGCGTGCAATGTCTCAAATACGAGTGGTGACACTAGGTTCTCTAGGACACAGGGTAATCAACCCTGCTGTGCGGGATAAAGCGTGAAGCTGGGTATTTAAAGTTTCAGGTAAATTATGAAATACCCAATAAGGTACCTTATGTATATATATATTTTTTTTAACTTCACGCTGTATCCCGCATATAGCGGGGTAGGCGGAGGGAACTAAAGAACCTAGTGTTAAGACACTCCATTCTCTTTCAACATGTATAAATTATTTAAGTAATAACTGTTTTATCAAAAGGAAGACTTTGAAAATCAAATTAGAATATATATACATTCAATATTTAAAGTGTATTATATTTATATATTTCGTACTTCAATATGTATTACTGAAAATTGAATTATCATATTGCCGCGGTTTCTATTTGCATGTCAAGATTTTACTACAGCCAATGTAGACTAAAATCCTACAAGATTAAAGTATGAAAATTTGTTATGTAGCAGAGTAGTCAGAGAGAATCTAGTGTCAACACACTCCGTTCTCTGTTTTCCGGAATCGAGACATCGCGTATTGAGAAGCGGAACTGAACGCCGCACAATGCCTTAACACAGAGAGAAAAGGCAACTAGTTTAAATGTAATCGTTCCCCCGAGTAGCAATCGAACCCACAACCAAACACGTTTCCAGTCAAACCTTGTCCCACTGAGGCGCGATATATAACACACTTAATTTTTCTAAAGATTTTTTTTAACTTCACGCTGTATCCCGCATATAACAGGGTAGGCAGAGGGAACCTGAAAACCTAGTGTTAAGACAGTCTGTTCTCTTTCAACAAATCCGTTTCCCACTTTCCACCAGATTGAGGCATTGCGTGCCAGATTGAGGCGTTGTTGAGGGGCGGAACTCAACGCTGCGCTTTGCCTTGTTACCAAAACCTGGAAATGAAGAATTCCATTTCCTGGAGTGGGAATCGAACCCACAACCTGTCGCGACAGGCGTATTTAAAGTTAATGCGACGATATTAATAAATATTGAATTTAGATCTATAAGCAGCTTTACATGTTTTTGTTGTATATTAAAGTAAAAAGAGAGATTATTCTAGTCTGTCAAGTCTTTTTTTTTCCTCTATCCAATTATTTGGGTGGAAAAACATATTTTAATACAACTATCGTGTTTATAGCTAGAATCATTACGCCACAATGACCTTTACCTAGTTAATATAAATTAAATCAGACAGTTATCCTTATATTATGGCCAGATTACACGAAATCTTCATAAATTGTAGCCTAATTGTTTGATCGAAACCCGCTCAGTAGTTATTGCGTGAAAAAACAACAGATACCCATTCATTATCACAAATTTTTGCATTTATTACACGAACAGACCTAAAAAGGAACCCTCCAATAAGCAAAACAAAAAAAAATACCCCAAAAATAACCAAAACTCATAAATATCAAACAACAAGTGCTTTAATTAGAAATATTACCAACATATACCGTAGAACGTTGAAATATTCAACATACTCAATCAAAAGGTATGCATAGCGATGACTTAAATCGAATTCATTTCGGTGCGGAACCGCCGCCATATTGCGGACGCCATTTTAATTGCTCTATGTACCCGCGGAACATCGGGTTTGAGGCTTCGATTCAAACCTTATACTGTGTGGAATAAATATCATAATTTGTTTATTTGTGAGCATCAAGGTGAAGTGAACTTACCTATGATAGTGTCTCAGCAAAATCAAAGTGAATCTGGGTTTGATTTCCGATCGGGGTAGTCATTATAATCATATTTTGAACATCACGTTGTGGGTTCGATTCCCACTCCAGGAAATAAAAATTTTACAAATAATATGTATTTAGTATTTTCATTTCCTGGATCTGATAGCAAGGCAAAGCGCGGCGTTTAATTCTATCATTCAGCACACATTGCCTCAATCCGGCGGAAAGTGGGGAACGGAATTGTTGAAAGAGAACGGAGTGCCTTAACACTAGGTTTCAGGTTCCCTCTGCCTACCCTGCTATATGCGGGATACAGCTACTAGAACTGATTCTACAAACTCTATAAATAAAATACAAATATATTTAAATAAATGCTTAACAAAAAAGTAACACAATACGTTAATCGATAATCAATTAATGAGAGATACGTTAAAATCAGAGAACTTCGCAAAGCTTTAAATAGCCCTGTTTAATTACTCGTGAATCGTGAAGCAAACACTTGAATAAACTGTAGTATAAAGAAATATTATTTTATTAATTACCGAAATACTTAACACATATGCTTTTGTCGTTACGCAAAGGCACAAGCGTGCAACTGTAAACGCGGCAGATTGGGGGTTCGATTCCCACTCGCGGTGTTGAGTTCCGTCACTTAGCACGCAAAGCCTCAATTCGATGGAAAGTGGGGAACGGAATGTCTTAGCACTAGGTTCCCTCTGCCTAGCTTGCTATATGCGGGATACAGCGTGAAGCTATGTATGTATATACTTTTGTTTTTTTAGCTTCTCGCTATTTCCCGCATATAGCAGGGTAGGCAAAGGGAACCTGAGAACCTAGTGTTAAGACAGTCTGTTCTCTTAAGACTTCCGTTCCCCACTTTCTAATTTTGATGTTTTTTTTGAACATTATATATGATGAGAAGTTATATATGATATCTGATGTTAGTTTTTGAGTTATTCGTAATCATTTTGCTACTTACAAACTTTTTTAGCCTACATCATGCCTATTGTAGGTTAATTTAATAACTGATAGATTTTGGGAGTCTCATGCGATATTTGAAATGGTTTAGCAACTTTGTTTGAATATCCTCAATTCTTAGGCAATGATTCATGAACTGTTTGGTTTTTTACGGAGTCGGCAAAGAGAACCTAGTGTATAGTAACTTGCGTCTATGCGTGTATGCGTTTAAAGTGAAAAAATATTCATACATAAAGATTCAAAATAAAGATCGAAGTCCTACTATGTACTGAACTGTTACACTTATCTACTGAGCCACTGTGGAGATATGTATAACAGGTAGGCCTCAAACAGAACACTCCATCAATCTTCATTGTATATATACAATTACAAAGAAAGTGAACTCGAACAAGATATACAATACCTAGTCACTAAGAGTAATTAGAAAAGTCGATCTCAGTTTTCAAGATACTCAAGAATGTTTTTCTTCAGAAAGCAATTATTTTACTGCTCTAATTTACTCGGCAAATAGCTAAACATTTTTTTTTCATAGTGCTAGAAAATGAAAAAATATTTCAAGTGTTCGCGTATAAAAGCTGAAATAAAGTCAAGAATGCTTCACGCTTTTTCTCTTAAAGCAGGGTAGTCAGAGATACGTAGTGTCAAAACACTCCGTCCGCCACTTTCCCTTCCTTTCCGAATTAGAGATATTATGTATTAAGTGTCGAAAGGGTCTAGCCGGATAAGCTAAGAAAAACTGCACTGGCGTGTAATGAATTGATTTTACCATTTTTATATTGCTTTTCATCTAAAATAGCGACACACTTAATTTTGTGTCCCTAAACCTCGCAGGAAGGGTGTTATGGGGATTACAATCCTTAACGAAAAAGTTAATTTTCTCGGTATCTATAAAAGATATCTTTATGAAATTTAAACTGAACATTATTATTCAAGAGCTCAATATAATATAATTTTTACAGAATTTTTGAAAAGATTTAAGTACTAGAAAACGAGAAGTTAATTTTTTGGGGGTGATTATTTACCAACCTCTGAATCCTACCTACCTACCCAAAAAAATATATCATATTTATTCATTAGTGGGCTAACTTAAATTTAATATTTCGAAAAAATAGTATTTTTTGGTCAAAACACTAAAAACCGCGAACGTAGTATATAAACTTTCTATATATATTTCTAGACCCTTTAAAACCGTGTCTCATCAGGGCGGACAAATGAAAACAATTTGGATATAATCATTCCCCGGAGTGGGAATCAAACCCAAGTCCAAGTTTACAATCATATGGTGTCCCACTGCACCGCGATGGCCTTATTTTAGATATCCTGGCAAAGACATCAGGTTTATAGTAAGCAAATAATACAGCGATAAAATTCGATATAATAATTTACCAGAATGAGAATCGAACCTATAACTATCGCGTTTAGAGTTAAATACCTTTCGCTGATAACCTCTACAATATAAAATAATTTTAAAGTAAAATAACAGAATGTAATATTTTTTGTTAACTTATAAAAATATGGTTCTTTTTTCTAAATATATTAAATTTTCATTTCAAAAAACTTCATTTTAAAACAATAAAACAATTTAAATTAAAAATGTCTTTTCAAAAGATATATATTTTTTAATTAAAAGAATCAAGTTAAATTTCTTAAAAACTAATGAATATTCTTTGTTTTATAGTCGAATGTTTTAATACAGTACAATACTGTAGAAATTCTATTACGAGTAAAACAATTTTTTTTTAATTACATTTTACATTTCGTTATTTAAAAACAATGCAGGTAGATCTAAAGTTATAGGGTTTGAGTGTAAACTTGATTGGTTGTGGGTTCGATTCCCACTTTGGGAAATATTTTAATTTTTCTTTTGTGGTAAGAAAGAGTGGCGTTGAGCTTTACTACCTAACCTGTTAATTGTTGTAAGAGAACGGAGTATCTTAACACTAGGTTCTCAGGTTTCCTTTGCCTACCCTGCTCTATGCGGGATATAGCGTGAAGCTAAAAAAACGTAAATTAGCGATATTAAATAAAATAAAATAAATTAAATATACTAACTCTCAAGCCTAACGTTTATTCATAATAGAAATATTTTTCAGCATTACCTAGATGCCATCCAAACCGAGTTAAAACAAGTTTGTAATTGGGCTACTCTGAATAATTTTCTGTCTTTTCGTTCTATAAAAACTTTTTAGGCGGAAACCGCACTTTGTTTGAGGGCGCTCAAAAATTTTTATACTTTAAATTTTAAATTTGGAATTATTTGCTTATTTTGTTTTTTTAAATACTTCGACAAAATCTATGGTAATGTTGAATATGTGTGAAATAGAAAGTATTTGGATATTAAGTTGAATTTACTTATGTGTACAATTTAAGCTAAATTACTAGCACACATTTTTAAAATTATTTTTCATGAACTCAGTAGATTAAAAGTTGTGGTTGTGAGTTCGATTCTCGCTCAAAGGAACAATTTTATTTTTCATTTCCACACTATGGTAAAACGAATAGTATATAATTTGAAATTAAAAAAAGAAATTGCTACACACTTTATCCTAAATAGGTAGATTATCAGAGATAACCTAGTGTCAAAACACTCCGTTCTCTACTTTCCACCCAAATTCAAGGCATTGCTTACTAAATGGCTGAACTCAGCGTCTCGCTTTGCCTTACTAGAGCGGGAAAATACAAATAATTTAAATGTAATCCTTATCCCGAATGGGAATCGAGCCCATTACCAATCGCGTTTACAGTCACACGGTGTCCTTCTGACCTCCGATCTATTTACAATTATATTTAATCACAAGCGTGCGGCTGTACTCTATAGGTTGAGGGTTAGATTCCCACTCCAGGAAATGAAAAATTTAATATTTTCAATTTCTTGGGTTTGTTAACAAGGCAAAGCGCGGTGTTAAGCTCCGCCACTCGGCACGCAATTCCTCAAACCGGTAGAAAATAGGGAACGGATTAGAGAACGGAGTGTCTTAACACTAAGTTCTCAGGTATCCTCTGCCTACCCTGCTATATGCGGGATACAGCGTGAGCTAAAAAAAATATCTTCATACATTAATTGTTAAAATAAACAATACAATATGTTATTATAATCACAAAACATAATATCATGTTGATTTTAAACAGCTAAAGCTACTCAGTGGTAGGTAATAACACAAATTTCAATTATATAAATTCAATTCAATTATAATAAAGCCTAATGTTAGTATAGAGCTTTAAACGTCTACATATACTATATATGTACGTATATATAAAACGCTTGCGTTACTGTGTGACTGACAGACAATGTACAGGCGAAACTACTGGGCATAGAAAGCTGAAATTTGGCATGTAACCTTGAGGAGTGTATGGAAGCAAGAAAGGATTTGTTGGAATTTCTACGAAAATGGCGAATAATGAGATTTTAGATACAGCTAGTATTATTTATATCCCTTTTCAAATTATAAGTAAGGTGGTCAGAGAGTACCTAGTGTCTAAACTCTCTGTTCTCCACTTTCTTACCGAATTCGTGACTTATTCAGAGAAGCTGCTATGCTAGTATATGTGGGCACACATATATAAAGAAATTTTGAGCCGAAGGCGTAGAGGAAGTGTAATAGCATCAGAGCGTCATGCCGTTTACCGTGATAGCAAAACAGCTGATTCCACTGCATATAAAAATCTAGCACTCTAATATTCTACACAAACAATATAAGTATAGATATTTTAAATCATTACCCCACATTTCCCAATCATTATTAATTTAATTAACCGCTTTTTTGAAGCAAACTTTTTTAATGAAAATAGAATTCGATCGTGCGTCATAAATTAATGAGTGACGTAACGTGGAAGTTCCCATCAAATGTTGGGAAATTTTTTTCAGCCAAAAACTTTTGGGCGGTTCTCGAATAAATCTTTTTGTTCTTAAACTTGTAACAATCGAAAAGGAAGTAAATTATGGGGAC
Source organism: Philaethria dido (assembly GCA_033558755.1). NCBI lineage: Eukaryota > Metazoa > Arthropoda > Insecta > Lepidoptera > Nymphalidae > Philaethria > Philaethria dido. The sequence continues at coordinate 72,148 of JAKGSA010001068.1, read as the reverse complement.
CATGGGCGGCTATGGGCGGCGAATTATGAAAAATGTCGAGTTTCGCCCTAATATTTCATTATATATGCTTGAAGCTATGACAATTTCATTTAAGTATTTCTAACTGTCGACAATTTGCTTGCCAATTCTCATTTGATTTATTATTGAGGACAAAGGAAGGTGCCATAATTTTATCTGTTTTTTTTTTATATGTTTTCAATGCGTTAGTCGATTTAGTTCGCGTTTAATTTAAACTATTTAAAATTTTAACTAATTAATTTTTATTTTAACAAATATTAAAAATTTTAACAATTTTCTAATACTGGACCATGTGTTTGTGGAATTTTGATATTTTAACACATTGTTTAAGCATTATAGCATTGTAACGCCTGTCGTGGCGCAGAGGCACAAGTGTGCGACTGTAAAGCGACAGGTTGTGGGTTCGATTCCCACTCCAGGAAATAAAGACTTTTCATTTTCTGGGTTTGGTAACAAAACAAAACGCGGCGTTAAGTTCCGCCACTCAACAAGCAATACCTCAATCTAACGAAAAGTGGGGAACGGATTTGTTAAAAGAGAACGGAGTGTCTTAGCACTAGGTTATCAGGTTCTCACTGCCAACCATGCTATAATCGGGATACAGCGTGAAGTTTTAACATTGTTTTTCCTTACCGACTTCAAAGACAATGAACTAAAGAGTAAAATGCTTACAATTAACTCAAAAACTGCTTGTCACAACGTAGCAAATAATAAATTAGTAACTATATCGGCTAATAATAAATACGATAAGCGCACCAGGGCATACATAGTTCCTCACTTAATCAATAGCTTAGAATATAATATAAGATCGAAACTTACTCATATGAATATTAAACAATTGCTAAAAAAATATTATATAAATATAACTTAATAAATAATAAGGACGAATATGGCACTCGAGATAAACCTGAGTGGTTTTTTGTAGTGCCTATAATTATAAAATAATATATGTAAATTTATTAAATGATAACAAATAAAAAAAAAAAAAAAAAAAAAAAAAAAAAACTAAATTCAATAGGGGCCACAGAGCACTAACTATTATAAAATCACATAAAACACGAAATAATAGACTCCTCCTTTATTGGAGTCGGATAAAAATATAACTGATTTCAAATAAAATTTACTAAAAAGGAAATTTATTACGAATAACTCTAAAAATTACTCGTCAGATCTTAACTAAATGTAAATGGGGCCACACCAGAAACACTAGCTATCATTTAAAAAAATATCATCAAAATTGATTCATGCAGTAATAAAATATGCGGTAACAGACAAAAAAAATACTTAAGAACCCCCTTTTTTGAAAATCAGCTAAAACATAAACTATAGAAATAAGCAAGGAATAAAGAATATGTTCACTTAACTCATTCCTACAATGCTTAAAACACAAAAAAATAAGAAAAAAAAAGGTTTTTTTTTTTTTTAACTTCACGCTGTATCCTGCATAAAGCAGGGTAGGCAGAGGGACCCTGAGAACCTAGTGTTAAGACACTTCGTTCTTTTTTCAACAATTCCGTTCCCCACTCTCCGCCAGATTAAGGCATTGCGTGTTGAGTGGCGGAACTCAAACGCCGCGCTTTGCCTTGTTACCAAACCCAGAAAATGAAAATACTTCATTTCCTGGAGTGAGAATCGAACCCACAACCCGTCGCGTTTATAGTCGCACGCTTGTGCCTCTGCGCCACGACAGACGTTTTATTTTTTAATTTTAATTACTCATTAGGTACTTTACAAGAGACGTGTAAAGATAGATTAAATAGCCATAAAACACCGTGAGACGAATGTACACGACAGCTAAAAGGATTACTTCGTATAAAAGGGATCTTTTTGAAGTATTGAACGGAGCCCTCGTAAAAGACCTTCTAATTTAAAACAGCTATTTAGAAGAATAATATATATAATTTAATATCTATTACTTTGGGTCGTTAATGATATAATTTTCCTAATAAAATATAATTTAGAACGATATGTATAAAGGCATTACGACGCAGTGGGTTAGCGTTTGACTGTAAACGCGACAGGTTGTGGGTTCGATTCCCACTCCAGGAAATGAAAATTGTATTGTCATTTCCTGGGTCTGCTAACAAGGCAAAGCGCGGCGTTGAGTTCCGCCACTCAGCACACAATGCTTCAATTCGACGGAAAGTGGGGAACGGATTAGAGAACGGAGTGTTTTAACACTAGGTTCTCAGGTTCCCTCTGCCTACCCGCTATATGCGGGATACAGCATGAAGCTAAAAAGAAAAGTACATGAGTCCATTGTTGCGAAGTGGGACATCGTCTGGTCGTAAACGATATTGGTTGTGGCTTCAATTTCCTCTCGGTAAAATTATTGTATTTAAAGTATTTTATTTTTTTCGCTCTGGTAAGGCAAAAGCGTAGAGTTCCGCACGTAATGTCTCGAATTTGGGCGGAAGTCGGTGAACGGAGTGTTTTGACACTAGGCTCTCTCTGACTCTGAAGCTGCTTTTATCTAATTATAAAAGAGTAACAAACATCCAGATATCCATTTACACAATTATCGCTTACACAATTTATAATGTTAGTACAATTGATATGCATTCCCCTGTAATGGAATTGAACCTGTATAACATGTGGGTTGCACTTTGATGAGTAAACCGATTTCAAATAAAATACGCAAAAAATAGCATTTATTACGAGTAACTTTAAAACTACTCGTTAGACCTTACCTAATACTTAAATGGAACCACATTAGAACCACTAGATACTTTATAAAAAAAGTTAGGAATAGGTTACGGGTTAAAGTTTGTATGTCATAATTAGGATATTAATAAAAAAATGAAAATCTACTTTTTTTTTTTTTTTTATTGATAACGGACGGCAAACGAGCAGAAGGACCACCTGATGGTAAGTGGTTACCTTCGCCCATAGACATCTACAACACCAGAGATGTTGTAGATGCGTTGCCAACCTAGAGGATACTGATGGAAGGGGGGACAATGTAGTAGTCCACTATCAGAACCACCACATTTTGGGGAAAGGGGAAAATCTGGCTTACATGCCATCGAACCGGAACACATCATTAGATATTTGGCGGTTCGTCTTTGACATGATAGTGGTCGCGAGCCAGTCGGAGGACGAACCTCCTACCACCTAACAAAATTCAAAGAAAATACTCTAAAAAGTAAAATAATTACGAATAACTCGAAAACTACTCATCAGATCTTATTTTACCTCAACAGAACCACTCTTCTTCACAGAACATCTTATCATTCGATCTTAACTAAATTTCTATGGGATCACATCAGAAACACTAGCTATAATATTAAAAATACCATCAAAATTGGTTCACCCAGTAAAAAGATACCACAAACACATAAAAAAAAGTACAATGGAATTAAAAACCACTTTTTTAAAAGTCAGCTAGAAATAGACTTAGCAAGTTTACACTGTAAGCCAACAATATGTACACATAAATCTATATCGTAGCGTGCTTCTCGTGCATCACACATGATTTATAGAAAAATTGGAACACACCTGCCTCGCTTATTTCTTATTTCTTACCTTAGAACAACTTTCACTGGCTTTGAAAGCAATATTTTGTTTGATAGTATATTTGTAGGTTAGAGAATTTATCTTTTTAATTTAAAAAAAAATATATTATAAAATAGAGAATAGATGGTTTAAAGTTTGTATGTTAGAATTATTAAGATAATAACAAAAAAGAAACTTCAAAGAAAATACATTAAAAAGTACAATAATTACGAATAACTCAAAAACAACTCGTCAGATCTTTACTGAATTTAAATTTCACACACAGAAGCACTGGCTATCATACGAGAAAAAAACATCAAAATTGGTTCACCCAATAAAAAGATACCACAAACGCACAAAAAAATAAATAATTTAATTAAGAACCTCTTTTTGTTAAAGAATTAGAAAAGAACGGAAAAGAACAAGAAAATGTCTTTCGTATACTAAAATATTATTTATTTAAATTCAAAGAAAATTAAGATTAAAAAAAAGAATATCTACATCGAATAAAATGCTTTAAAAAGTAACACTATTACAAATTACGAATAACTCAAAAACTACTGGTTCGATCTTTACTAAATTTAAATAGAACCACATCAGAAGCACTACTCATAATATAAAAAAATTATTATCAAAAATTCGTTAACCTAATAAAAATTACTGCAGTAATACGAGTACACATAAAAAAAGAAAAATACAGTCGAATTTATTACTTTCTTTTTGAAATCGGTTAAAAAAAATAAAAGAATTCCTTCTCTTTTCATATTATTACATACATACATAGCTTCACGTAGACACAGGGAACCTAGTGTTAAGACACTCCGTTCCCTTTTCACCGAATTGAGGCATTGCGTGCTGAGTGGCGGAACTCAACGCTCCGCTTTGACTTGTTACCAAACCCAGGAAATGAAAATAATAAACTTTTACATTTCCTGGAGTGGGAATCAAACCCACAACCTGTCAACAGTCACACGCTTGTGCCTCAGCGCCACGACAGGCGTTTCGTATTATTATTTTAAAATATTACCACAACAACGTTTCTAAAGCCTTCTATAAACAACCTTTGAACAACGTATCTATTTACCTTATAAATATGGCGACGTGGGGCTTAGTTACCCATAGGTTTACAAAGGTTATTGAATTAATAGCATTATATAAGATTACATGGCAACGGATTTAAATAGATTAACTTGGAAAATGAATAATATGGATAGTGTAAACAAATGGTGAAATAAGTCAAGTGCGCAATAATATATAAGTAACGAATTAGGATTTAACAAAAAAAACTGGCTTCAATTCCATAAAGAATTTGATTATTGCAAATAATCAAAAAGTACTCGTCTAAATTTTAAATTAATTTAAATGGGACCACGTAAGAAGATAGCTGTTATATAAAAAACAACAAAATTGATTTACTTAGGTAAGTTACGGTACCATAAAATAAATATTTTCTTTAAATAGGTTAAAAATTAAATCTGTCTAGCAGTGGTGAGGGGTTTAATTAGGCAAGCCGATAAATTAAGCCGATGTATATTTCTGGAAGCCGGTATATATATTTAGGGAAGCTTTATGCTCAGTTTTTACTAGGCTATCTTTCTATCCTACATAATGCAAGATTGAAGATGAAGACTGGCATATCTTCACTGGCATATTATACTGGTTATTATGTCATGTCCGGAAGGGATCAAAGTTATCCCTTGCAAACCCATCTTATTCTTGACCTGAGGAAACCTTGCTTATAGATTCTGTAAGGAAGGTAATCAGTAAGACCAGAGTGAGACTTTTATGGAAGCAAAACAACATTTTCTTTTTTTAGGCTTTTCATAGCAAACTGAGATATTTTGTTTATAGCGTGACGTGATATTAGATATTTACAAAATGATAAAAAATATATAAATGTTATATATGTAAATAATGATTAATATTTTAACAGAAGACAAAAACTGACTTAAAAAAAATGCTTTAAAAAGTTAAATTATAACGAATAACTCCAAAACCTGTTACATCTTAAATAAATTTAAATGGGACGACATCAAAAGTAGCTATTAAATAAAACAAACTACATTAAAATTGGTTCAGTTAGCAAACAGCGGTAAACATACAAAAATCGTATAAGAATTTTTACCTAGCTGCATGTAGAACGCATGGCTTAGCGGTTACAGGGGTTGGACGATTTCCAAGGTGCGCAGGTTCGTGTCCCGCTGCTTTTAAACTATTATATTTTGTCTAAAATTGTTTTTCGTTTCCTGTGTGTTTAATGCTTTAAATTATCAAAAAAATTTTTTTTTTAAACTTCCCGCTGTATCCCGCACAAAGCAGGGTAGGCAGAGGGAACCAGAGAACCTAGCGTTAAGACACTCAATTCTCTTTTAACAATTCCGTTCTCCACTATCCGCCGAATTGAGGCATTGCGTGTTGAGTGACGGAACTCAACGCCGCGCTTTGCTTTGTTACCAAACTCAAGAAATGAAAATACTAAATTCTACATTTCCTGGAGTTTCAATCGAACCCACAACCTGTCGCGTTTACAGTCGCACGCTTGTGCCTCTGCGCCACGACAGGCGTCAAATCAAAAATAATACAGTGGAATCTTCTTTTTCTAAGTCGGTTAATATAATGTAACCTAATATTATCCAAAAAGGTCCAAGCAATATAAACTGTGAGACATAACAATTCATTTACCAAAGGGTTTATTAATAAAGCTTATTTTAGTAAAATGAAACATTATTCTTAGTGACACGACGGACCCTCCAGCCGTAACCCGGTTTGATTTATATACCGCTTTACATACACATTTATATGAACTTGAACTAAGAAATTACCTGTTATGGACTTAAAATAGTTTATTTTTTTTTTAGTTTCACGCTGTATCACGCATATAGCAGGGTAGGCAGAGGGAACCTGAGAACCTAGTGTTAAGACACTCCGTTCCCCGCTTTCCGCCGAATTGAGGCATTGCGTGCTGAGTGGTGGAATTCAATGCCGCGCTTTGTCTTTATTTGTCTTTAATATTAAAACGAAAAATTAAAAAAACTGAAATATTCTATTAAAGCAAAAATATGTAAAGTAAATAATAGCTAAAGTTTTTTTATTTATTTTACTTTGAATCCTATCCAAAAAAGAAATGCTCAATTAGAAACAAAGTGGCCGTTGTCCGTTCCCATGTCAAAATCTTTCCGTAGAACATTTTTCATTATGGTCGAACAAGAAGATCTTGTCAAAACTAAATAATCTGACAGAATACATAGCTTCAAGCTGTATCCCACATTTAGCAGCGTAGGCAGAGGGAACCTAGTGTTAAGACACTCCGTTCCCCACTTTCCGCCGTATTGAGGCTTTGCGTGCTGAGTGGCGGAACTCAACGCCGCGCTCTATTATATAATGTTTTTTCAACCCATATCAAAAAAAAGAAGAGATTCTTAACTCAATTATGTTTTTTTATATTTGTTACCACATAACTTTTTATTAGGTAAAACTATTTTGATGATTATTTCTTATGTGACAGCTATCTGATGTGGTCTAATTAAAACTTTGTTAAGATCTTTATGAAGACAACTAGTTTTGGAGTTATTTGTAATAAGCATTTTTAATTCATTTTATTTGAAGACGGTTTCCTTTTTTGTTAAAATCTTAATTATCATTATTTTCATATTATACTTTTAGAGTTTTTCGATACAATTACGAAAATTTAACCAAAAATAGAACGCAAATAGAACAAATATCAGGTAGTAGAACCAAAGTAAAGTTAAAATTATTTTCACGTACGTACATATTTTCCAAATACCAACGCAAAGAAAAAACGTTCTTTTTTAATATTTTAGTAAAAAAGCAGCTTCACGTTTTAACCCTCATAACAGGGTAGTGAAATAGAGCCTGATATCAAGATAAGGGGTTCGTTGCTGCCAAAAATTGAAACATTGTGTGTTTTATATGGCGGAACTCAACGCCGCGCAATGTCTTATTTTCAGTCAAAGCCCTCTTAAAAGTGATTTAATATATAAATATGTAAAGCAAAAACTTTGGACCCCTTTTTACGATTACGCGGAGGGAGAAAGATAAAATTTGGCACACTTATAGTTTATATAGAGAAGGAGTTTAGAATGCTAACATTTAAAAAAAATAATGCATAAACAGTATATTAAATAAACAAAATAAATGTTACACACACTACCATGGTTTGAAATCCGTGTTTATGTAAAGTGATATATACGTTGCTAAAGACAACGCGTTGTTAACGCTTAAACAAGGACACTAGTATTCATTATTCTTTCAATTCAGCTTCTTATAAGATTCTTAATTAATTTAACAAATTTTGAAGCCAATGAGCTTAATTTTACTAACAAATTTCCAAAATTTAAGAGTCAAGTAAGCCTTTAAGGTACCATAAAACATTTTATTTTATACATCATTCCATATTTATCTGCGGAGCTTAGCTTGTAAAACATGAAAGGGTTAGGTAAGGTCGTTGTATAATTAATTTGACGTTATGAAAATGTCTTCACCCCATCTGTTATATGCTTGCATTATTAAATGCAGAGCTTTACTATAGAGTATGTTTTATAATATATGAATATACAAGAGCCTGTCGTGGCGCAGAGACACAAGCGTGCGACTGTAAATGCGACAGGTTGTGGGTTCGATTCCCTCTCCAGGAAATGAAAAATTTAGTATTTTCATTTCTTGAGTTTGGTAACACGGCAAAGCGCGGCGTTGAGCTCCGCCACTCAGCATGCAATGCCTCAATTCAGAGGAAAGCGGGGAATGGAGTGTCTTAACACTAGGTTCTCAGGTTCCCTCTGTCTACCCTGCTATATGCAGGGGACAGCGTAAAGATAAAAAAAAATGTTTGTTTCAATGTTTTATAATATATTAATATACAAGAGTTTACACGTGACAGTATTTGCTTCTTTTTATATATTTTTATATTTTTATGTTATTTCAGTTTTACTCTTTATACCGCAAAGTAGGGTACATAACCTGATATCAAGATCACCCCCTTCTCCTCTATTGACTCGAACCTAATAAGTCCCAAGTCCCAAGTCCCAAGTCATTCCCCCGATCGAAAATGAGAGAGTAGGAATCGAACCCACAACCGCATTTACAGTTAGAAGTTATTTCACTCCGTCACGATAGCCTCCAAAATGTAATTAAATATTTTAACATTTCGAAGTCCATTTTATTTGTAAATTGATAAGTTCGCGTACAGTTAAATCGTTCTAATAGCAAAAAATGTCCAATTTTTGTGTTTCGGCTTTTAAAACTATATATTAATTCACAGAATCGAATATTTTTTTATTATAATTTTTAGATATTTTTACAATTATTAAATTTAATCTCAAACTCTACTTATTACAATCATGACACATCAAAAGGTGATAGAACAAAAAAAATCCCAAAACGAATTAAACACAATACGTATTTGAACCATTAATTTTATACAAATAAAATTTATGGTTTTATCACTCATGTGAAAACAAGGTAGGCGGCTAATGTAAATTTTAAGTACCTGTTAACAAAATTCATCTAACAATATATACATAAATGTACCTTTGAAGCTTAGGCAGTAGAAAAGGGGTTAGGTTAGGTCGCGTTGGATAATTAATTTGACGTCATGAAAATGTCCACTTCGCCCCCAACCTCCCCAAAGACTTATTACGTACATTATTAAATGTTTTTAATCGAATTGTTTTCATCATTCCATGATGTTAATGCCTCAGTAGTTTAGAGTGTGGCATATTTTTTTAGGAATGTAAAATAAATATCTAAGTATGGAAATTTTATATTTTTTGTGTTAATTTAACTTCACGCTTTTTCCTGTTAGCTTAGCACCAGAATCTAATATCAATTCACTCCCTTTTACACATTCTGTGCGAAACCTAAACATTGCGGGTCAAATGCGATACTTAACGCCGCGCTTTATCTTAGCACAGAGAGTAAATGGAAGTAATTTAAATATAAACATTTCCCCCAATAGGAATCAAACCAATAACCAATCGTATTTATAATCACTATCCCTCTGGGCTACGATAGCCTCAAGTACATAATTTTCCAATAAACCACGCGGAACTCAACTCCGCGCTTTGCCTAGTTACCAGAATGAGGAAATGAAAATACTAAATACTATTCAATATTTTTATTTTCTGGCATGAGAATAGAACCCACAACCTGTCACGTTTACAGTCGCACGCTTTTGCACGCCACGATAGGCCTCAGTTCGGCCCATTTCATAATTAAATCTAATGAATTAAATTCGGTAAAGGGTATTGTATATTAAATTTATTTAATAATTGCGCACCAGTCCCTTTTAAACATAGAAAAAGTGTAAGCAATAAATCATTTGGCTCCATTTTCGGCTTCATTCAAAGCGTAATATTGTGAATGGTTGCTTTTATCAATTTCAACGTTGAAAATGATATACTTACCTTACATACATACATATGTTGTATAAATAAGACCATCGTGGCGCAGTGGAATAGAGTCTTACTGTAATCACGATTAATAGGTTCATTTCCCACTCGGATCCCAATTATAATTATATTTATAATTTTTTTTCAACTTCACGCTGTAACCCGAATATAGCAGGGTAGGCAGAAGAAACCAGAAAACCTAGTGTTAATACACTCCATTCTCTTTCAACAATTGCATGCGCAGGTGCACGAGAGTTATCTAAAAGATGACAGTAACACCGTATTAGGGAACTTAGAAAACCAGTATAAGAATTCCAAGGCTGAAAAGCCAAAACTAGGTAAACTGACTTGACATTTGAACCTAGGATTTTATGATACGCATTCATAATATGTGGACATTGAATAATAAGTGTTTCCTATAAACGAGCGCGTTGTAAATTAAAAGTAGAAAAATCTTGCTTAGGCTGTAACCTTTGTTGTAAACCATTTATATTAATTTAGTTTTTTTTTTTAACTTCACGCTGTAACCCGCATATAGCAGGGTAGGCAGAGGGAATCAGAGAACCTAGTGTTAAGACACTCCATTCTCTTTCAACAATTCCGTTCCCCACTTTTCGCTGAATTGAGGCATTGCGTGTGAGTGGCGGAATTCAACGCCGCGCTTTGCCTTATTACCAAACCCAAGAAATGAAAATACTAAATTTTACATTTCCTGGAGTGGGAATCGAACCCACAACCTGTCGTATTTACAGTCGCACGCTTGTGCCTCTGCGCCACGACAGGCGTTATTTTATTTAAATTATTTTTAGGTAATTATATTTAAATTATTTTCACCCCTCTGCTCTAGTAAGATAAAGTGTGGCGTTAAGTTCCGCCACTTATGCAATGTCCCAAATTGAGGCGGTAAGCCACGAAGGGAGTGTTTTGATACTAATTTTACATTGAGCGTGAAAATACGAAAAATAATTTTAAAAAGTGTGTTTGGGCAAATAGTATTAAAAAAAGTCGAATTTCAGAAAAATAAGTTCATTATCTATGAGATAAATATAGAGCATCGGGAGTATTAGGATAATTGTAGAATATTTTTCTCTACTCTTTTTCCCAAACGTAAAAAATATTGTATGTTTTAATGTTAACTGTAACATTGTAGAGATATATCATTTCACTCGCAGAGTTAATCCAATATTTATGTGCTTATTTCTTTATCGACCTCTATCTACTGTTACGTGGGAAAAGGGTGAAACAGTTTTTTTGTCAACAACCTATTTCCTTACCAGAAAATTAAAAAAAGAAACCTTCAAAAATGCACGAGAAATTAACATTGTAACTGAAAAACTACTTGTCACATCTTAAATAACTTTAAATTATTCCCATATTAAATTGTTCCCATTTAAGTCCATTAGAAACACTAGCTATCACATAAAGAAAGAATCATCAAAATTGGTTCATCCAGTAAAAAATATACGATAACACATAAAAAATACAATCGAATTGAAAACCTTCTCCTTTTCGACTCCAAAAAATGAGGAGATTACTTTTTTCAGCTTCACGCTGTATCCCGCATATAGCAGGGTAGGCAGAGGGAACCTGAGAACCTAGCGTGAAGTCACTCCGTTTCCCACTTTCCGCCGAATTGAGGCATTGCGTGCTGAGTGGCGGAACTCAAGGCTGCGCTTTGCCTGTGTTTAGTGTTTTAACACTAGGTTCTCAGGTTCCTTCTGCCTACCCTGCTATATGCGGGATACAGCATGAAGCTATGTATATGTATGTTTTACAAATATGTTACTATAAACATACGTATCAACCGATATAAATTTTGTTAGGTGGTAGGAGGTTCGTCCTCCGACTGGCTCGCGACCACTAATCATTTTATTCCACGAAGCCAGCCGAATATGTAATGACGTTGAAATATGCGAAATTTAACAGACAGGTCAATTTTAAAAGCTTGTATTTTGCCTGAAAAATATTGCTACCAATACTTTCCGCAAAATGTACGAACGGAATTCTGTTAACTGGACTACTTCATAGTCCATCAATGTGTATTTTGTTCAATATAAAATTATTTTAAGGTATTCTGATTGGAAATGCAATAGGTTATGTGTTCGATTCTCACTCGGTGTAATTATATATTAATTATCTTCAACGCCTGTCGTGGCGCAGACGCTCAAGCGTGTGACTGTAAACGCAACAGGTTGTGGGTTCGATCCCCACTCCAGGAAATGGAATTTTTAATTTCCTGGGTTTGGTAATAAGGCAAAAGCACTTCGTTGAGTTCCGCTACTCGGCACGCAATGCCTCAATTCGGCGGAAAGTGGGGAACGGATTGTCTTGACACTAGGTTCCCTCTGCCTACCATGCCATATGCGGGATACAGCGTGAAGCTCTATGTGTATCTTCATTTTACCCGCTCTGGTAAGATAAAACGCGGCGTTGTGTTCAGTTACTCAGCATGATATATCTAGTTTGGGTCGAAAGTGGAGAACGGAGTGTCTTGGCACTAGGTTCCCTTTAACTGCGGGAAAAACGTGAAGCTAAAAACAAAAAATAAAATAGTTTAATTTAAAGTCGCAAAAACCAAAAATGTTATGCGACCAATTTACAGTCTCTCTCTTATTTTTTTTATAATGATTGTTCTGATCACAGCGGACACGTGGTCCGTACTTTTTGTCAAACTCTCTATATTTTCATATTACATAACTAAGATAAAATTATCTATAGGTAAGTAGTTCTAAAGAGAGTTCAAATATTTTAGTTGCCTACTTCTTATCAATAATAATGATATTAATTTATTAAATGTTGAAAGAGAACGAAGTGTCTTAAGATAAGGTTCTCTGGTTCCCTCTGCCTATCCTGCTATATGCGGGATACAGCGTGAAAATTTTATTATAGCTTCACACTGTATCCCGCATACAGCAGGGTAGACAGAGGGAACCTGAAAACTTAGTGTTAAGACACACTGTTCTTTTTTAAAACTTCAGTTCCCCACTCTCCGTGATAGGATGCTATAAAAATGATATTAATCTATATATAAATACGTGAAGCAAAAACTTTGGACATGAAATTTGGCACACTTATAGTCTATATAGCGAAGGAGTGCAGAATGCTAATATTTTTTTAAAATAGTGGATAAAAAGTATATTAAATTAATATTCACGTTTATATAAAGTGACATATACATACATTGCTAAAGACAACGCGTTGTTAACGCGTCACCGAGGCGCTAGTATCATATTATAATTACTACATTATTGTCTCTTATATTACACTTCATGTCAACAGTACTCATACATTACAGGTAACAACAGATTAATATGTAAATTCTACATATGCTTTAATAAATAATTATGAATATTTATAACCTAGAGCTTAGCGGTAGCTATCAAGGAAACAGTGACATTGGATTAAATAATGCAAGCACACGATCCGTTGTAATTAGCTAGGAATGTATGGTTTAGATATGAGCGAATTGTTATGGATTTTTTTTTTATGGATACCGGATGGCAAACGAGCAGAAGGACCGCCTGATGGTAAGTGGTTACCTTCGCCCATGAACATCTACAACACAAGAGATGTACTAGATGCGTTGCCAACCTAGAGGATACAGATGGAAAGGGAGGATAATGTAGTAGTCCGCTATCGGAACCACCACATTTTGGGGAAAGGATGGGTGGGAAAGGGGAAAACCTGGCTTACATGCCATCGAACCGGAACACATCATAAGATATTTGGCGGTTCGTCTTTGACATGATAGTGGTCACGAGCCAGACGGAGGACGAACCTCCTACCACCAAAAAAATTATTTTTTTAGTAGAAATTGTGTGAAATATAGAAGCAAAAAAAAGCTGATTCACTATTCCCCTATAGAAGTCAGAGTTTCCCTGTGAGGGGACGGGGTTAGAATACAATTCCCTCCGTCGCTGGGTAACCTCCCGTATGAGGTGGGTATCCCAGTAGTTAGCTGGTAGGACGATCGTCCTTCGACTGGCTCGCGACCACTATCATGTCAAAGACGAACCGCAAAATATCTAATGATATGTTCCGATTCGATGGCATGTAATCGAGGTTATCCCCTTTCCCACCCATCTAAATGTGGTGATTCCGATAGCGGACTACTACATTGTCCTCCCCTTCCATCTGTATCCTCTAGATCGGAACGCGGACAGTGGAGGTGAACGTAAATGTACAATTTAAAGGGGGCCCCTTAAACCTACACTTGGGTCGTAAGACCCAGGCACTCTCCAAACTCCTCTCTCTGCAACGCAATGGGAACGGCACCCGCACTGTGAATCCATGGATTACTAAGGAGTTTCTTCTCTGGTATAAGCATTCTCCCGAGTGGAAATCGAACCCACTACCGCGTTTAAAGTCAGATGCTCTCGTACTACGATAGCCCCAAAAATGTATAAATCATATAAATATGTACGGAATAAAATAAAATTTGATTTATTATGTGTCTGCAATAATACCGTGTTGAATAAATGAAGGTACCTATTTCAAAAGCTTTTGTTTATGAAACATCATTTACTAAACAAATGTTGACGTGAAAACACAAATAGATTTAGCTCATAAAAAATATTTTATAAGAAGTAAATATGTTTATTTGAAAAGTGAAATTTTTATCCAACATCTGAAAATGAGGATGGTATTAATTCTACTGTAATTTATTTTATGTTCAATATTATATGTATTACTTTTCTGCTGGAGTGAACCAATTTTTATGAATCTTATTTATATGATAGCTAGTGTTAAAGTTGAGGATTCTTTTTTTTTTTTTATGGATACCGGATGGCAAACGAGCAGAAAAGGACCTTCTGATGGTAAGTGGTTACTTCGCCCATGAACATCACAACACAAGAGATGTACTAGCGATGCGTTGCCAACCTAGAGGATACAGATGGAAAGGGAGGATAATGCTTAATCCAGTCCGCTATCCGGAACCACCACATTTTGAGAAAGAGATGAGTGAGAGAGAAAAGAGAAAAGCCTGGCTTTGCTATTCATCGGCTCAGGCTGCCTCAAAATGGCCGGTTCAGATCTTTGTTTTTATGATAAGCTGATGCAGCTGGAGAAGACAGCCTCCCTGCAAACACAAAAAATTCTTATGTCCTTTTATTTTTTATTGATCATAGACGGTAAACAAGCCAAGAATGACCGTCTGATGGTAAGTAAGTACCTTCGCCCATAGACATCTACAACTCTAGATGAGTTGTAAATGCGTTGCCAAACTAGAGTGTACAAATGGAATGGGGAGGCAATGTGGTGAACACGGCAGTCTGCCATCTGAACCACCACATTCTGAGGAAAGGACGAGAGGGATAGGAAAATCCTGGACA
This sequence comes from Philaethria dido, assembly GCA_033558755.1. Classification (NCBI taxonomy): domain Eukaryota; kingdom Metazoa; phylum Arthropoda; class Insecta; order Lepidoptera; family Nymphalidae; genus Philaethria; species Philaethria dido. Next base: position 56,895 of record JAKGSA010001068.1, on the reverse strand, counting down.
AATGCCATCGAACCCGGAACATCGTTCAATATTTGGCAGTGTCACATGATAGTGGTCGCGCAAGCCAGTCGGAGTGGTGGAGGGGAATTGTATTCTAACTCCGTCCCCTCAAAGGGTAAAAATGTAGCTACATTTAAATTTAGTTACGATCTGATGACTACATTGTGAGGTATTCATAATAACTACTTTTAGTGAATTTTATTTGAAATCAGTTTCTTTTTATGTTAAAATTAAATTTATTTTTCTTTTTATTCTCAAAGAAAATATTATGAAACGTATAAAAAATTTAAACTAGCAGAATTCAAAGTTGCGTCTCATAGAAAACCGTCCCAGCGATCATTCAAAGATATACTCGTACTTTCTCATCCTGCTACGTCGAAATTATACATTTAATATTTAATTTTTTTTTCGTTTTCTAAGACTTTTTTTTTAATATTTTTAAATGACTTCAAAAAAGCATTAGGGTATCAATTCGGCTGTATTTTTTTAGTATTTACCGCATTTTTACTTTACTTTTATCTGGTTGCTTATTGACAAAACTTTACATAGACTAAAACTAAAAGACTTGTAATTAAGATTTTAACAAAAAAGGAATGGTGGTAGGAGGTTCGTCCTCCGTCTGGCTGGCGACCACTATCATGTCAAAGACGAACCGCCAAATATCTTATGATGTGTTCCGGTTCGATGGCATGTAAGCCAGGTTTTCCCCTATCCCACCCATCCTTTCCCCAAAATGTAGTGGTTCCGATAGCGGACTTCTACATTGTCCTCCCCTTCCATCTGTATCCTCTAGGCTGGCAACGCATCTACAACGCCTCTGGTGTTGTAGATGTTCATGGGTGAAGGTAACCACTTACCATCAGGTGGTCCTTCTGCTCGTTTGCCATCAGTTATCCATAAAAAAAAAAAAAAAAGCAGTAGGCTTCCTAGTCCTAGTAGTCCTAGTTCCTAGTAGCCTTCCTCTAAATAAAATGTAGGAAGTAAAATTATTACGAATAACTCAAAAAGGTACCCGTTAAGTCATAACTGAATTTAAATGAGACCACATGAGAAGTATTAGCTATTATATAAAAAAAGAATCATTAAAATTGATTTACCCCATAAAAAGTTATACGATAACACATAAAAAATACAGTCGAATTGACTACCTCTCTTTTGAAAATCGGTTAAAAATAAGAACCCACATTCGCAGTCAATATTGAGTCTAAAAAAAAAACGGAATGAGTATGTTGCATTCAATCATGAATAGTTGTATACCGTATTTTCAGCTATTAAAAATGTATGCCATGGAGCCTATTGACTATCGAACCAGTCATTACTGTATATATAGATTTGTATTCAACTAGGTCACTGTTTCATTTTATTTCTACACTTCATGTGTCTTCTATTAGAGGCCATAGTGGCGCAGTGGAATAGCATCTGACTAAACGCGATTGGTTGTGGGTTCGATTCTCACTCGGGAATATAATTTTATTGAAATTATTTCCATTTTTCCAACGCTTGTCGTGGCGCAGAGGCACAATCGTGCGACTGTAAACGCGACAGGTTGTGGGTTCGATTCCCACTCCAGGAAATGGAATTTTTCGTTTCCTGGGTTTGGTAACAAGGCAAAGCGCGGCGTTGAGTTCCGCCACTCAACACGCAATGCCTCAATTCGGCGGAAAGTGGGAATGGAGTGTCTTAACACTAGGATCTCTCTGCCTACCCTGCCATATGCGGGACACAGCGTGAAGCTATGAATGTATGTATGTATTTCCATTTTTCTGGTAAGACAAAGCACAGCGTTGTTCCACCACTTAATATCCTACATCAAGTATTCGGGTGGAAAGCGGCGAACGTAGTGTCAGGCCTCGGGAATTACCCCAATTTTCCGTGAGCCCCGGCAGCAGAGTTGGATCTTTTCTGTGGATAATGATTACTTATATTTAAATTATTTTTAATTCCCTGCTCGTAAGACATTGACATTGACTTCCACCATACAAATTTGGACGGAAAGCGGCGAATGAAGTGTCTTGACACTAGATTAAAGGTGAAGCATTCATATAACACGATTCCCATCGGATTACCATTTGTAAAAAAACAAAATTATTGGGACGATAAAAAGTAATAAAAAAAAAACGATTGAAAAACATAAGATTACCATAAGTTTATATAACATTTTCATCCAGATATTTTTTTTTAACTTCACGCTGTAACCCGCATATAACAGAGAACCTTAAGCTTAAGACACTCCGTTCTCTTACAACAATTTTGTTCCCCACTTTCCGCCAAATTGAGGCATTGCGTGCTGAGTGGTTGAATTCAACGCTGCGCTTTGCCTTATTACCAAACCCAGGAAATGAAAATACTAACATTTCCTGGAGTGGGAATCGAACCCACAACCTGTCGCGTTTACAGTCGCACGCTTGTGCCTCTGCGCCACGACAGGCGCTAAGTATATACCGGCTTACCTTTATAAAGTTTTCACCCTTTGTTATTGCTAGATTGTCTCTGACTTTTATGCGGGATAAAGGCTGCTTCTTTATGTATCTTCTATTCTATTCTATATATTTACATTAATTTCAAGAAGTCACGTCTTTCGATTTGTTTTGTGAGACTGGCGTTGAATCCAGATAATAAACAAAGTTGTAGTAAAATTAAGTGACTGAATTTTTTTATGAAATTATTGTTTTATTCGTTTCATAATTTTATAATTGATGTAAGGGAATTCATTATTTTTGTTATTTTTTCGTACTTTTTTTTAAAATCATTAATTGGCACGAGAGTATTTAGAGGCGGAACTCAACGCCGCGCTTTATCCTATTAGAGCGGAGATTTTTTTTTAACTTCACGCTGTATCCCGCATATAGCGGGGCAGGCAGAGCGAACCAGAGAACCTAGTGTAAAGACTTTCCATTCTCTTTCAACATTTCCGTTCCCCACTTTCCGCCAAATTGAGTCATTGCGTGTTGAGTGGCGAAACTCAACGCCGCGCTTTGCCATGTTACCAAACCCAAGAAATGAAAATACTAAATTTTACATTACCTGGAGTGGGAATCGAACCCACAACCTGTCGCGTTTACAGTCGCACGCTTGTGCCTCTGCGCCACGACATGGTTATAATGTAATAATTATTAATTATTATTAAAATATTTTTATTTCTTTACTCTGTTAAAACAAAACGTAGACTTCCACCACTTGACACCTAAAAAGCGTAAAGCTATGAAATAATACAATTTCTATTAATTTACCAGAGAATTAAAATAATCGAACCCACACTTCCCATCAATACAATTACTCAGTTTCTTTGAATCCCCCAAAAGGAAGATGCCAAAGCGAAATAATTTCACGTCCTACGTCATTTCTAATATAGATCCTCTCAGTCAGTACGAGAAGCAAGAACAAGTAGATAATTGAGTTTACAACTACAACTTGTTGGGCGTCGCTTTCTAAATCTAATGAGATTACTTTGTCAAAACCGTAAATTACTTGTTAAATTTAATTTAAATTACATGTGTTTTATTCATTTCTTGGAACTGAACGTGAAAAGATAATAATTAATATAATATTTTTAGATCAATTTACAAAAAAAAATGGTCTAAAAAGTCAAATTATTACGAATAACTCGTAAACTACTCGTCAGATCCTAACTAAATTTAAATAGGATCACATTAGAAGCGCTAGTCATCATATCATATAAAGAATCATCGAAAGTGGTTCACCCAGTAAAAAGTTATGCAATAACACAAAAAAAAATACAATCGAATTAACCTCTTGCTTTCTTGAAGTATTAAATAAAAAAGCATTCGAATTGAAAATCTCTTTTTTTGAGGTCAAGTAATAACTAAATAATAACTTACATACATACATAGCTTCACACTGTATCCCGCATATAGCAGGGTAGGTAGAGGGAACCTAGTGTTAAGACACTCCGTTTCCCACTTTCCGTCGACACGTTTCCGCCGACTTCACGCGTTGCGTGCTGAGTGCCGGAACTCAACGCCGCGAAAACTATAACTTAACTATGATAACTTTAACTTTTAACGTACAGCAAAATGTCAAATCATTGTAATAAAAGTTTCTTTCACATAACGTTTTGTTTGCGAGCCGCAAATCATTAAGTAGGGCACATCACAAGCTATGTAGGAAGCATCAAAAGGCGGTACGACCTAATTTTTAATTTGTACCCCTTATGAAGGTCTTTTCGCTATCTACGTGCATGTCACCTTGACGGTTACATACGAACTAACCGTGTATTGTTTATATGTAGCTTTTTACATGAAGAGCGTAGAATAAAAGAATTTTAATGATACTTTTTTAATTTAGTTATTTATTAAATTAAATGTAACAAGTAGTTTTTGAGTTATTCGTAATAATGTCACTGAAACATTTAATTTATATTTGTTTTCTTTTTCAAAGATTTTTTAATATATATGCCAGCACAGTTGGACTAAACGGTATTGATGGGTTCGATTTCACTTGAAAAATGATCACTAAATTATTTGAATTATTTGAATATCTGACAAGACAAAAGCATAACATTTCTTAATTTATTCTATGGTGTTTTTATTTTTACGTCCACCTTTCCACTTTTCTTTCACCATATTTTCTTTTACACCCGTCGTGGCGCAGAGGCACAAGCGTGCGACTGTAAACGTGACAGGTTGTGGGTTCGATTTCCCTCTACAGAAATTGATTTTTCTTTCCTGGGTTTAGTAACAAGGCACGCAATGCCTCCAATTCGACAGAAAGTGAGGAAGTAGATTTTTTAATATATATGTGGCACAGTTGGACTAAACGGTATTGATGGGTTCGATTCTCACTCCCCCTAAAAATGATCACTAAATTATTTGAATATCTGACAAGACAAAGCAACGTTTCTCTAATTTATTCTATGAATTGTTTTTTTTTATTTTTACGTCCACCTTTCCACTTTTTCTTCTTCACCATATTTTCTTTTACGCCCGTCGAGGCGCAGAGGCACAAGCGTGCTACTGTAAGTGTGACAGGTTGTGGTTCGATTCCTCCCCATTCCAAGAAATGGAATTTTTCATTTCCTGAATTTTATAACAAAGCAAAGCGCGGCGTTGAGTTCCGCCAGCACGCAATGCCTCTCAATGCGACGGAAAGTGAGAACGGAGTGTCTTAACACTAGGTTCCGTCTGCCTACCATGCTATATGCGGATACAGCGTGAAGCTATATATGTATGTTACTTCCACATCACATCGAAGACGTATGAAAACGGCAGAGAAAACCTGGTATTAAGTTATTCCTTTTATAACGGTGGAATCTAACGCCGCACTTTGCCTTACCGGATTCACAAATTCTACTGTATTAATATGGTAATAATTCAGATTTAAACTAAGAAGAAAACCGCCTTTAAATAAAATACATTAAGAAGTATAATTATTACGAAGTTTCATTTCTTGTTACCAAACAAGGCAAAGCGCGGCGTTGAGTTCCGCTACTCAACACGCAACGCCTCAATTAGCCGGAAAGTGAGGAACGAAATTGTTGAAAGAGAATGGAGTGTCTTAATACTAGGTTCTCTGGTTCCCTTTGCCTATCCTGCTATATTCGGGTTACAGCGTGAAGTTAAAAAAAATCCATTCCCCATTTTCCACCAGATTGTTGAGTGGCGGAACTCAACGCCGCGCTTTGCCTTGTTACCAAAGCAGAAAATGAAAAAACTTCATTTCCTGGAGTGGGAATCGAACCCACAATCTGTCACTTTACAGTCGCACACTAGGGCCTCTGCGCCACGTCAGGCGATATAGTACCAGCTCCTTTTTTAAAAACTGTCCCTGACCGGAATTTGAATCCATGATAACTTTAATATCCAATAAACTTTAATTGAGTAATCTCAGCAGGTTCCTCTTGGGAATAACTAATGCATGTCGTAGTTCAGAAGTCTAAAGTTCTGTTCTCTAACACCAGGGAAGATAAACGTTTGGTTAAAGCGTACATATTACATCCACGTATATTGGTAGTTTTAGCATTTATAGCAATATAGTAACATTTTGAGATATTCTGATTTTAGTGAGTAAAATTTAATGTCATTTTATTAAGTGTAAGGCGCGGAACATAACGCCGCACCTTGTCGTTGTTGTTGTTGTCCTTTCCGTTAGGATTAGAGACGTTTCGTGTTACCAACTTCAAATACAAGATTAAGTTTTCAATACGACTGTGTTTTTTTTATGTGCATAATTGGGTAAGCCAATTTTGATGATTCTTTTTTTATATGATAGTTAATGGTTTGGATGTGGTCTCATTTAATTTTTTTAAGAACAAACGAGTAGTTTTTGAGTTATTTGTAATATTTTTTTTAGTGCATTTTGTGTGTCGTCGGTTTTCCTTTTTTGTTAATTATTAAAAGTATAATCATACTCGTATCATATATGTGTTATATTTTTGTTCTTTGCGGCTAGTGTGCGACTGTACACGAGATAGGTTGTGGGTTCGATTCCTACTCGAGGAAATAATTATAATATTTATAATAATTTAATATTTAATATTTTTATTACCTCGCTCTGGTAACAAAGCAAAGCACGGCGTTGAGTTCCGCCACTTAGCACGCAATAATACAATTCGGCGGAAAGTGGGAAACGGAAAAAGTAAAAGAACGGAGGTCGAACACTGAGCTCCCTTCAAATGCACTTCCCTACTATCAGCGAGATATAGCGTGGAAGCTAAAAATATATATATACTATCAAAGTTTCTACAACATTACATTTTTAAAGTTAGGTAGCGGAATCCAACACCGTTTGTAAAAGATCCAATCCGAAGAATGGATGGAATGGAGATGGAACTAAACCATCATGCAGATACCAAATGCAAGTAGAAATATAACCGATGCTTTATTTTTACACACCGGTTCGCGTATTGCCTGCAAATCAAATTATTCGGAGAAAAATCAGAGTCAAGACACTCCGTTCCTTACTCGAATATCAAAGACTGTCTATCGATTGGCGGAATTTAACACCGAGGTTAATCTTATTAGAGCAGGAAAATGAATATTTAAACATTATTATTTTAGACAATATGTAATATTAAATGAAACTATTTTAACCGGATTAATCACGTATATTTTAGTATTCGGTTCACATATTAGACATATTACAGTTGTCCGTGGTCACAGGTAGGTCTCTACCGGCGTTGAGTTCAGCCACTCAACACGCAATGCCTCAATTTGGCGGAAAGTGGGGTACGGAAATGTTGAAAGAGAATGGAGTGTCTTAACACTAGATTCTCTGGTTCCCTCTGCCTACCCCGCTATATGCGGGATACAGCGTGAAGTTAAAAAAAAAGAATACTAAAATATACGCGATTAATCTGGTTAAAGCAGTTTCATTTAATATGTGTAATAATCGCAAAAATCAAAGAATTCAAAATTTTATACATTTCATTTTGAACTGTCAAAAGAGCTAGAAGAAAATTAAGTTGAAAAAATACTCCGAACAAAAAAAGCTTGGTGAAATTCCAAAGGCAATAGCGGACTTGGTAAGGCGACATCAAGGGCCGAAGTTTGTAAACTACAGCAATGAAGCAAAGAATTGAGAGGTTAGCAATTGATGGAATGACAAATTATTTATTGTTGAACGATCTTTCAAAATACTTTCTTCCTTCTTTTGTTGAAGAAAAGTTTTTGTTTCTTTTTTAAAGTATTTAGTTTTCTGGTTTTACGATTGCATTTCTAAGTATAGCTATTATGTACAAAGTTGAAATATATGCTATATAGACTCCTTGGTCCGGAGATTGTGTTCAGGTTATTTGGGTACGTAGAGGATGAATGATAAAATAATGGTAAGAAAAATATATGAAACATAGGTGACCAGCGAGAGAGGTCGGGGGGACCTCGAAAACACAGTATCAATGATACTGGAGGAAGGTTACCTAAAAAGTATGAGGACTCCCCGGTGGGCATGTACGAAGAAGTTAATGACTATGTATGACGAAAGAAATATGCAGGGACTCTAGTTTTTGGCAATCTGTTCTCACTAGTTACTCTACTAGGGATTAAGCGTGAAAGTATGATGAAGAAGATTCTTTGGAGAGTGCAGGCACTAAGAGATTATTTCCCGAAATTGCTAGGGAAAAACGATATTTTACATTTTGTGTTCCAGTTATTACACTAAATTCCATTTGGAGAATGCCAATTTTCAATGATTCCAAATTAAATTAATTAACTTTTTTGATAATAATCATTAAAAAAAATAAAAGCTTATCACAAAAAGATTAATATATCTCCTATAGAATTAAAATAAACTACATTTTACCGATAAACATTGCACAGTGGCCTTCTGTAGCCAATCGTAACCTTCTGTTTATATCACCGACTCACTATCATTGGAATCTTTCCAAGCTCATTTATTTTTACTTGGAATTTCCTCGCTGTATTATTGCAGCTTAATTTCTAGCTGTCGCGCAATTATTTTAACATTTATTACGGTTTCAGGGACTTTCTAAGCATTAAAAGTCAATTGTAATCAACATCTTTTCTTTTACACACAAGCGCACAAGCGTGCGACTGTAAACGCGACAGGTTGTGGGTTCGATTCTCACTCCAGGAAATGTAAAATTTAGTATTTTCATGTCTTGAGTTTGGTGACAAGGCAAAAGCGCGGCGTTGAGTTCCGCCACTCAACACGCAATGCCTCAATTCGGCGGAAAGTGGGGAACGGAATTGTTGAAAGAGAATGGAGTATCTTAACACTAGGTTCTCTAGTTCCCTCTGCCTACCCTCCTATATGCGGGTTACAGCGTGAAGTTAAAAAAAAAAAGAAAAAGAAAAATCTTTAATTTTACTTTTTAGGTGGTAGGAGGTTCTCCTCCGATTGGCTCGCGACCACTATCATGTCAAAGACGAACCGCCAAATATCTAATGATGTGTTCCGGTTCGATGGCATGTAAGCCAGATTTTCCCCTTTCCCACCCATCCTTTCCCCAAGGTGTGGTGGTTCTGATAGCGGACTACTACATTGTCCTCCCTTCCATCTGTATCCTCTAGGTTGGCAACGCATCTACAACGCCTCTGGTGTTGTAGATGTTCATGGGCGAAGGTAACCACTTACCATCAGGTGGTCCTCCTGCTCGTTTGCCATCAGTTATCCATAAAAAAAAAAACATTGAAAAAGTAGCTTTTTATAAATAATTTTAAAGCACATGGTTCAAATCAATTAACTTAACTTTTTAATAACAAGTTTCAAGCATCTTCTATTTTAATGCATATATTGCGTGTTTTAATGTCTCGTAAAATGACGAAAAATGTAAGGACTTTTGGACTAATGTAGACATATATTATTTTACTTTGATTAATCCTGCTTAGATTATGGGTTTGGTTTTGGGTTTTTCATTTCCTTACTCTTTATTTTTTTTTAAGATCACCAACGGTTTTACAATCCTTACTAATATTATAAATGCGAAAGTAACTCAGTCTGTCTGTTTGTCTGTCTGTCTCTCTGTTACGCTTTCACGCCTAAACCACTGAACCGATTTTGATTAAATTCGGTATGAAGATAGAACTAAACTTGGGAAAGGACATAGGATACTTTTTATCGCGAAAAAAATGATAGAGGGGGTTGAAATAGGGGATAAAAGTTTGTATGGAAGTTCCTTATTGTCAAACATAAAATCATGTAAGATTGTTTAACTGTTTACAACTTCACCACATAAACCACTTAACCAATTTTGACAAATAGTCTAGACCTTGGGAAAGACTATAGGATAGTCCTTATCTCATCGCGCGATATAACCGAATTTCACGCGGGCGAAGCCGCGGGCGTAAAGCTAGTAATATATAAATGAAGTGAAAATAGCTTACAGACTAATACAGTTAATGTAATACCACATAAAGATATATATTTTTTCTTTTTTGAATTTGAACGCATTTTTCCGGAGTTGGGCGGAAAGCAAAGAACGGAGTGTCTTGGTACTGGATTCTTTCTTTCTACCCTGCTATGCATCATACTGTTTTTTTTACTGGCGGAATTTAACACCACGCTTTATCTTGTCAGAATAAAAAAATGAAAAAATATATATATATTCTATAAATATAACAATTCCTCCGAATGAGAATCGAACCCGCAACCTATCCCGTTTACAGTCATATATCCCACTATACTATGATTCAAATTCACACAACTTTCAAAAGAAATTACCGACTTTCTACCACTCTTCCATTCGAAAACACTTTTAGAAGCTAAATATTGCATATTGGCTGACTTGTAGAGGCAATTTACTGTTCGACATAGAGAAATTTCTCACAGTATTGCCTTAGACAAGGCAAAGGTGTAAAATTTGAAATGCGCAGCATAGAATTCCAAGTATGGGTTAGATGCATTCTGGCTTTGTCCGTCACGTTACATATTTCATGAGATGAGTGTGTGTAGCTTACTTATATATATTATACTAGCTGTTACCCGCGGCTTTGCTTGCTTAGTCTATCGTAGTATATACTACATGCTATAGTGAATAGTGCGTATGTGCGTTAATCATCATCTTTGTCAATTTTTTTTCATATATTTTTAATAAAAAATATCCTATGTACTTCTTAATATCTCTAAAAATATTTGTTAGTTAACTTTCTTGATAATCGGTTGAGTCGTTCATGCATGAAAGCTTAACAAAGACACCTACATTTACGTTTATAATATTAGAAGGGATCATCTTGGCATAATAGGAGATCGTCCGACTTTAAGCAATGATTCAGGGATCGATTCTCGAGAGAATTATAATATTATATTTAAATTATTTTTACTTACCCTGCTACTCAATGCACTCAATATGTAATGTTTTACTTTCTTATTGTTCTTTCTACAGACATAATATGGAGAACGGAGTGTATTGACGTTCTCTCCGATTATTTTCTTTGCAGAAAAAAGCGTAAAGCTGCAAAAAAAATGATGTGCTGGCAGAGCCACACTTTTCTATTTCTGATACATAAGTATATAAAAAGAAGAAACTCCTTCTAAATTCTAAAGACCGACCCTGCGGGATTTGATTTCGAGTGGAAAGTGTCTCCACTTTGTAGACACTAAATTCTCTCTGCTTATCTAGCTGTACCTAGCAAATAGTCAAAATGATGATAAAATTATAACAATAATAGTAATAATAAATAATGTCCATACATTTGCATACTCCATTATATATGAAGCAGAGAGTTCACGTTCCTCTAGCAAATTCAGATCGTAACTACAAGTTACTCATGCGGGCAAAGGCTGTCAAACTATAATGTTTTGCTTAATTTAATCCAAAATAGATTTCGTAGAGCAAGTTATAATTTAATGCATACAGAACTTTGGGAAGGATAGTTCAAGGCAGTTACGAGATATGGTCTAGAATAGCTAACAATGAGGTACCTGGTCTTAGAAATACACTTACTTAATAATTAACGGAGTGTCTTAACACTAGGTTCTCTCTGATATATAAAATATTAGGTTTTTTTTAGCTTCACACTGAATCCCGCATATAGCAGGGAAAGCAGAGGGAACCTGAGAACCTAGTGTTAAGACACTCCGTTCTCTTACTACAATTTTGTTCCCCACTTTCCGCCGAATTGAGGCATTGCGTGCTGAGTGGCGGAACTCAACGCCGCACTTTGCCTTGTTACCAAACCCAGGAAATGAAAAGACTAACATTTCCTGGAGTGGGAATCGAACCCAAAACCTGTCGCGTTTACAGTCGCACGCTTGTGCCTCTGCGCCACGACAGGCGTTTCAATATAATCACTCCCCCATATGGAAATCGAACACACAACCACTCATTTACAGACAGACGCTGTCCCACTGCGTCATCATGACCTTATCTCAGCTTATACAAGGAGAAAAATCAATTGCCACGTACGCAGGTAAAAGGGTTTCCAGGCATTATTGGATTCATGCTAGTTCTACAGGTATGTATGTACGTATGATACCATATTACATAAAGTTAACACTTGTTACGGAATTTCCAAGTTTTTTTTATATTAGCGCTTGTCGTGGCGTCGAGGTGTAAGTGTACGACTGTAAACGCGACAGGTTGTGGGTTCGATTCCTACTCTAGGAAATGTAAAAGTAGTATTATCATTTCCTGGGTTTGGTATCAAGCGAAGCGTGGCGTTGAGTTCCGCCACTCAGAACGCAATGCCTTAATTCCGCAAAAAGTGGAGGACGGAGTGTCTTAACACAAGATTGCCTCTGCCTACCCTGCTTTATGCGGGATACAGCGTGAGGCTATGTATGTGTGTATTTTTATATTAAAGCCATCATAACGCAGTGGGACTGCGTTTGACTTCAAATGCGAAAATATGTATTTGGTAGAAAGTAATGAGGTAACACATATAAAAATACAATCGAATTTAGCTTCCACCTTTTTTTGAATTCAGTTAAAAAGAACAATTTTTTTAAATTTTCCATATATCATAAAAATCATTCTATAACAATGCATGAAGTTATATTTATTGGAAAAAAGTACAAATATTTCATTAGTGGACAGTTTTGCTTTGACTTTGTTTGGTTTTTATACGTACTATGTACTCGTAAAAGTAAAAACCAATCATTGAATGTAAAAATGTTGACAAAGTGGAAAATAACAAAAAATGTTGACGCAACTGAAAACAACAATCTTTTTTATTATTATAACTAGTTGATGCCCGCAACTGCGACCCTGGATTTTATGACCATTATCACCCATACTTCAGTCTTTTTTTCCTTATTGATAAAAGATGACTAACGAGCAGAAGGACCACCTGATGGTAAGTGGTCACCTTCGCTTCACATCTACAACACCAGATGAGTTGTAAATGTGTTGCTAACCTTTTGTTTAGAACAAAAGAGAAAAGAGAAGCGGGAGGAAATAATGTAGTGGCCGCGACAGTCTGCCATCGAATCCACCACACTCTAGAGACAATTACTTCTAGAGGGCACTATGTTAAATTACGAGTGACGTCAACATCTAAGAACACTTGGAGTGTCAAAACCTATCCAACGACACTTTAATTATATAATTCTGTCCAGGGTTTGTAAGATATGAGGTAATAAAGAATATTACAAGCATACATGATACGCGCAAAAATCATAGCCCTCCTCTAACAGTCGGGTAAAAAAGAATCACATAAATTATTTCACCCAGTAAGAATGTATCCAGCAATACACAAAAAAATATAACCGTAATAATAAGTAACCTTATCTTTTGGAAATTGATTAAAATATAAATTTCAATCTAAAATAGCCTCATAAAATTACTTATTTAACATACAAATATACATAGCTTCACGCTGAATCCCGCATATAGCAGGGTAGGCAGAGGGAACCTAGTGTTAAGAGACTCCGTTCTCCACTTTCCGTCGAATTGAGGCATTTCGTGCTGAGTGGCGGAACTCTACGCCGCGCTTTTTTAACATATGTAATTTAATAAACATATAAATATATTTATTATTCATATAAAATGAATACAGTTGCATAAATTCATATTTGCGGTTCCCTTTTAAATATAATCGTTCACGCTGAAGAGCAACCGCTGACTGATAACCACATCTGCCATACATTTATATACTACCTACTTGTTAAATAATATTTAGTATTGTCATTTTCTCGCTCTGGTAACAAGGTAACGCGGCGTTGAGTTCCGCCACTTAGCACGCAATGCCTCTATTTGGCGGAAAGCGGGGAACAGAATTGTTGTAAGAGAACGGAGAGTCTTAACACTAGGTTCTCAGGTTCCCTCTGCCTACCCTGCTATACTGCCATTGCATTTCCTTGTTACCAAACCCAGGAAATAAAAAAAAACATTTTTTGGAGTGGGAATCGAACCTAAAACCTGTCGTTATAGTCGCACGCTTGTGCCTTCAAAGGAGATGGTTCTCAATTCGATTGTATTTTTTATGTGTCTTACCGCATAACTTTTTGCTGGGTGAATCAATTTTGATGATTGTCTTTTTATGTGATAACTAGAGTTTTTGATACGGTATTGAGACTTTATTGAGATCTGATGAATAGTTTATGAGTTATTCGTAATATTTTCACTTGTTGGTGCAATTTATTTAAAGTGGTTTTTATTTCTTTGTTAAAATCTTCATTATATGTTATTCTAATTTATAAGATATATTAATGCATAATTTTATCTAAATCGGTTCAGTATTTTTTGCCTGATATACTAACAAACATCCATCCCTTCTCACAGAAATTTTGCATTCATAATATTGAATTTGAGCGAAAAGCGAAAAACGGAGTGTTTTGATACAACGTTCTCTCTAAATACCTAATAAAACGTGAAACTGAGGAAAGACCCTAGATATTATTATCATATGCCTATTTAATTAATTTACTTCCCTATAGTAACTTAGGAAGAGGCCACGTAGCCTCTTCAATGCTTGTCTCAAGTCTAGTCTTCAGTATCCTGCCTTTGATCATATACCTCCACAAAGCGTTAAGAGGCCATCTAGCAATAGTGGTATAGTGTACTGTAATCACGATATTGGGTTCAATTCTCGAGATATTGATTGTAAATAAGCAGCTTCACGGATTTTTCCGCTTAGCAGCGTAATTAGAGTGAACCTATTATCAAGATGTTCCGTTCATCATTTTCCGTCTGTATCTGAGACATTGCGTGTTAAATGTTTGGTGGTAGGAGGTTCGTCCTCCGTCTGGCCCACGACCACTATCATGTCAAAGACGAACCGCCAAATATCTTGTGATGTGTTCCGGTTCGATGGCATGTAAGCCAGGTTTTCCCCTTTCCCACCTATTCTTTCCCAAAATGTGGTGGTTCCGATAGCGGACTACTACATTATCCTCCCCTTCCGTCTCTATCCTCTAGGTTGGCAACGCATCTACAACATCTATGGTGGTGTAGATGTTCATGGGCGAAGGTACCACTTACCATCAGGTGGTCCTTCTGCTCGTTTGCCATCCGTTATCCATAAAAAAAAAAAAAACGGTGGAACTCAAAGTGAAAACTTGTATTGCCACAGCAGAGTAATGAAAATAATTTAAATGTAATTATTTCCTCGAGTGGGAATTGAATCCACAACCAATCGCGTTTACAGTCAGTCGATCACATTTCTATGATAGTGGAGCGCAAGGCAGGCGCGCAGGACTGAGTAATAACAGTTCTGTATTCAAATATTAACATATATTTACACTATCTCATTTAAAAAATAGTAATAAACTAATAGATTTTAACAAAAAAAGAAAAGTAGAATTATTACGTGAATAACTCAAAAAACTACTTGTCAGAATTATCAGTAAATTTAAATGAGACCTCACATCAAAAGCACTAGCTAATATCATATAAAAACCATAAAAATTGGGTTCACCCTGTAAATAGTTTACGGATATATAAAAAAATACAGTCGAATAGAGAAATCTCCTGTTTCTTTGGAATCGGTTAAAACGAGGTTGACATACAAACGTAATATATAACAAGTGTTCAAGTTACATCCAAGGGCATTATGTCACGAAAACTTTATGAATAAGCAGTAGATGTGAGTTAAAAGATTCCAAGAAATATTGTGTACGAAATTACATGTGACCCAATATTGTGATAAATTCGGTTTTTATTTCTATTAGAGAATAATTAATTAAGAATTTGTTCTTTCAGATTGTTTAGTATTCGATGGCGGAGCTTAACGCCGCTATTTTTTTAATTTTAATTCATGTATTGTTTATTGTGTAGTTATACTCCGTATATACGTGAGTACTTTGCTCTGACATTTGACTCACTCTAACACACATCTCGGATTCGACCGAATTACCCGTTGAACGCGTTAAGGCGACGGACGCCCCCAATTTGGCGGAAAGTAGAACGGAAATTTTGAAAGAGAATGGAGCAGTCTTAACACTAGGTTCTCCTTTTCTCCTCTGCCTACCACCCTGCTATATGTGGGACCAGCGTGAAGTTAATATATATATATATATTATGTACAAATAATAAAATAGGAAAGTGGGGTGAAACGGAAAGCAGTTCAACACTAGGTTCTTTCTTTGCCTACACTGCAAGTATGGGGGATACAGCGTGAAGCTAAGTGTATGTATATAACAACAACAAAAACCAACATCAAGGATAAAAATCACTGGAAAGTAACATTATTACGAATAACTCAAAACTACTCTTCCGATCTGAACTAAGTTTAAACGCTACCACATCAGCAGCACAAACTACCATTCGAAAAGTCATCAATATTGGTTCTCCCAAAAAAAGTTATACAGTAACAAAAATAAAAAATATTATTAGGTGGTAGGAGGTTCGTCCTCCGACTGGCTCGCGGGCGACCACTACTATCATGTCAAAGACGAACCGCCAAATATCTTCCAATGATGTTCCAAGTTCTGGATGGCATGTGCTTCAGATTTTCTCCTTTCCCACCCATCCTTTCCCCAATGTGGTGGTTCCCGACAAGTGGATCTACATTGTCCCCCCTTCCATCAGTATCCTCTAGGGTTGGCAACGCATCTAATATCTCTGGTGTTGTAGATGTCTATGGGCGAAGGTAACCACTTACCATCAGGTGTCCTTCTGCTCGTTTGCCGTTATCAATAAAAACACAGTCAAACTAACTACTTCTTTTTTCAGTCAGTTAAAAAACATATAATTTAACAATGTATCAATAAACCAATAGCAAGTGGAATCTAGTACACTAATAAATACCCATTTGGCTCTTATATCGCGCACCTACTGCGTGGCTATGAATTATAGGTCGAACCAAACCCGACTTGAAAAACGATTTGGCTTCAATAACCTATTACTGAGCGCATTTGTGGCATTCACTGTACAAATTGTGACGTTGAAAAATGTAAATCTCAGTAAATTTTAGATGATTTTATGGTAGCTCTTAGCAGGGTATTGAGAGAACACTCAGTGTCTAGACACTCCATTTTCTGCAATTCGAGACATTACGTAAGTGCAGGAAATCAACGCCGCGTTTTATCTGAAGAAAAGCGCAATTATATTTAATAATATAAATTGGGGATAAAGTAAACAATATAATACAGCAGCTTCCCGCTGTTTATCGTATTGCACGGTAGTGGGAGAAAAATCGAGATCGAGAGAAACAGAAACGTATAGAGAGAGAAATCGGGACGTATAGAGTGGTGGAACTTAACGCCGCACTTTGGGGAAATTAAACGTGGTTATGAGTCGAACCAAACCGGACATGAAAAACGATTTGGCTTCAATAACCTATTACTGAGCGCATTTGTGGCATTCACTGTACAAATTGTGACGTTGAAAAATGTAAATCTCAGTAAATTTTAGATGATTCTATGGCAGTTTTGCTATATCCAGCGTAGCAGGGTTGAAGAGAACTTAGTATCAAGACACTTCGTTTGCCGAAATTCGAGATATTGTGTGTTAAGTGGCGGAACTTAACGTCGCACCTTGCCTTTCTTAGTGGGAATCGAACTAATTATATAGATAAGTATGTAAGATATTCTAATAATGAAATAAAACAAAAAATAAAAAGTGGAAAGCTAACTTAGTTAGCTTCACGCTTTATCCTTAGCGGGATAGTCAGAGAGGGCTCCACCCCCTCTGACAAACGCTACGGTCTCTGCGTACTTCTTTCGCCTCGGCCACAGTCATCAACCTCTTCATGCTTGCCCTCCGGGGGTCGTCATGCTTTTTACGAGACCTTCCTTCAGTATTATTGATACTGTGATCTCGAAAGTTAACCATGATCTCCCTTTATTTCTCTTGTCGCTCTCTTTTGCTTTATATATCTTTCTTACCAATGTTTCATCTCTCATCCTCTCGACGTACTTAAAGCACCTGAGCATGTTGTTCTTCATTCTTTCTAAATCATTCTAGCTTACATCTGTGCTTCTGTGAATGTCTTCATTGCGGATTCGATCAGCCAAACTAACTCCACATATCCTACAAATAGATCGCATCTCTACAGCAAGAAAGACTAATGCCTTTCTATCGTTCTTCTACATACATACATACATAGCTTCACGCTGTGTCCCGCATATAGCATGGTAGGCAGAGGGAACCTAATGTTAAGACACTCCGTTCCCCACTTTCCACCGTATCTCATTTATAATTATCCCTCTTTCTTCTTTTGACTCATACACATGTTCATCATATTAATATTTTATAAAAGTTTTATTATGCAATCAAAACAACTAGTTCCTTTATTCTTACCATATCATAAATTTCGAATAGTGAAAAGGTAACAAAAATACTGCCATTACACAAAGCCTTTATGAAGATGAAGGTAACTTGTATTTGCTATGTACACTTTGTTTAGAGTGTTATATTTATGTGGTGGTAGGAGGATCGTCCTCCGACTGGCTCGCGACCACTATCATGTCAAAGACGAACCGCCAAATATCTAATGATGTGTTCCGGTTCGATGGCATGTAAGCCAGATTTTCCCCTTTCCCACCCATCTTTTCCCCAAAATGTGGTGGTTCTGATAGTGGACTATTACATTGTCCCCCCTTCCATCAGTATCCTCTAGGTTGGCAACGCATCTACAACATCTCTGGTGTTGTAGATGTCTATGGGCGAAGGTAACCACTTACCATCAGGTGGTCCTTCTGCTCGTTTGCCGTCCGTTATCAATAAAAAAAAAAATTCAAAGGCACTCACGAAGTGGACAGATCAATAGTTAAGTAAATTTACTATTATATATACATTGTACCCATAGCGTTTGGCACTCCGTTCTCTCTGACTACCCCGCTAGGAATAAAGCGTGAAGTTAGGTAGGTAGGTAGGTATACATTATATTACATGTCGGGCGTGAATAGGTTAATAAGTCGATATGTTTATTTTTTTTATAAATTTGTAGACATTGAAATTGCTTTATTCGCATCAATCAAACACTTTGTAGTACTCATATAGTGTATCTAAATAATATTTCAAAAGAATTTGCGAATAAATGGAACTTAAAAATGCTACCCTTGAAAAGTATGCACTTTCGTTTATCAACTTATTTACTTAGCTCGTCATGTCTCGAATCAGGGCGGAAAACGGCGAACATGGTGTCTCACCCCCCATAGCAAGGTTAGTAGAGAAAACTCAACGTCAAAACTCTCCATTCTCTGCTTTCTATCTCTATTAGAGACATTGCTCATTGAGTGGCGGAACTCAATGTCGCACTTTATACTACCGCAGCGGTAGAAATGAATGTAATTTTAAGTATAATAATTTTCCTGATTAAAATCGAACGCACAACCATCGCAATTACTTTCAAATGTTGTCTCACTGCACCGTAACGGCCAACAGCCCAATAAAATTGATAACTTAAAGGTTGATAAGCGAAACTACTTCCTGTTTTTAGGCAACTGTAGTTTTAGCTTACTTTGACGTCTAAAGCACCTTTCCAGGTTTTTTTTAGCTATGTACGCACATAGCAGGGTAGGCAGAGGGAACCTTACAACCTAGTGTTAAGAGCGAGCTGAGTGACGAAACTCAACGCGCTTTGCCTTGCTATCAGAGCGAGGAAATGAAAATACTAAATATGATTTTAATATTTTCATTGGCCTGAGAATCGAACCCACAACTTGTCGCGTTTAAAGTCACACGCTTGTGCCTCTACACCGCGACAGGCCTCAAAATATTATATTCCTTCAATAAAATTGTTAACTTAAAGGTTGGCAGACGATATTACTTCTTCCTGTCTTAGGCAACTGTAATTTTAGTTTACTTTGACGTCTAAAGCACCTTTCTAAGTTAAATTGGGCTAAAGTTTATATAGAATTTATTATAAAGTACTACGTGACTTGTCTGTTGAGACTGCTACGGAATAAGAATATTTAAAAGTAACTGTAGCATATACAAAGTGAAATGAATCTATGGGATTTAGAGGGTAATGGGTTTGGATCTTGCGTAGTGTAAATGGAAATTGATTATCTTAGTCATACATTTATTTTGCTTGGTCTGAAAATGGCGAACGGAGTGTCTTGACACTAAATTTACTTTTACTACCCTGCTATGCGGGATAAAGCGTGAAGCTGCCTATTTGATTTTTTTTTTATATCTGTCAGTCAGCGAATTGAATATTTTCTTGATTTTCCAAGAGATGACACACTAGACATTTATCTTTAAATAAAATTATTTTAACCAGATTTCTCACGTATATTGATTTTCGGAAATACATTATTACAAACTCGATGTTTCGAGCACTTCGCAATAACATCATTGAACCACATGAGAAACACTAGCTATCATAAAAAACAACAAACATTAAAATTGGTTCACCCAGTAAAATACATGCAGTTCACATAAAAAATATAGTCAAATTGAAAACTTCCTCACATAAAAGAGGCAAAAGCAAGGTAATACCACTAGTCATATAACAATCATATAGAACAAAATCAAAGTTAAATAATCTCCAAGGATTATTAACGTATTAGAAATTCTTTACAAAGATCCAGAACGTAATAGGATTGGAATCCACGTACCTTGAATAAGCTCTCTCAAAGCTCTAACTAAGCCATAAGTTATTGTATGAATACGCCAAAATATCTAAAAGATTTTTGTAATTTTTTTAGTTAAATCAGCTAAAAATCCCGCATATAGCAGGGTAGGCAGAGGAGGGAAGGAACCTAGTGTTAAGACACTACGTTCCCTACTTTCCGCCAAATTGTAGCATTGCGTGCTTATTAGCGGAACTTAACGCCGCGCTTTGCCTTGTTACCAAGCCAAGGAAATAAAAAAATCCATTTCCTGGAGTGGGAATCGAACCCACAACCTGTCGCGTTTACAGTCGCACGCTTGTGCCTCTGCGCCACATTTATATTTCCTATGTTTAAGAAAAATTCTTTAAAAATTTAGAAATGTTAAGAAACATGAATGCTTACGTCATATAATGTTAAGTGACTCGTTAATGACACACTCACGGTTCTAATTAAAGTATGAAAAAAGTTATATTATATAAAAATTACTTTAAAAGTTACTATACTAGATACTAGAGTACTTTATAAATTTCAAATATGCGATACATTATATTTGAAATATTTTAGATTTTTTCTACAAGCCAGACAGCAACGATGGTAATGATATTGTATTCTCCAATCTCCGCCCGAAATCAAGGCATTACGTGTTAGGTAGCGAAACTCAACGCCGCACTATCTTACCATAGTTTAAAATTAATTTTATTCATGTTGAAATCTTTTCTTAGACAAATAATGATTATGACATACTCTATGTTTCTATTAGTGCAGCCCAACGTATGTAAACTAATAATTTATAAAAAATATAGGTCTTAGCTCATTAAAAATAAAATGAAATAGTAATTAATTTAATTTATGTCATTTTCATTAAATTTTGAAGAAATCTTTTTAACTGCTTAGTGGTGAAATAAGAGATAAATAGAATAATTACTTATATCTTACCACTCTAGGAAATGTAAAATTTAGTATTTTCATTTCTTGGGTTTGGTAACAAGACAAAGCGCGGCGTTGAGTTCCGCCACTCAACACGCAATGCCTCGACGATACAGTGTAATGTTAAAAAAAAAATCTAACTTACTCGTATATTAATAATATGTGCTGGCCGTTTCTTTTGGAAATTTTGTAAATAATATAAGTTCCATATATTTATGCGTTGTTTAGTATAGAGTAGCCTTTTAATGCGCATCTGAAAATTCATAGACAAAATATTTATTTTTTGCCTAATTTTTTGCTTAATTTTTTGAACATACTAATAATATTATACTTGTGTAATAATAAGGAATGCAACTAAAATAATATTTTATAATTTTACTTCTAATAAAAAAATCAAATTGTTATATTATTGTATTAAAATGTATATTTTAGTTATATATAGAATAGTTATTTCTAAGATTTAGATTAAGATTTTCTAGTAACGCCTGTCGTGGCATAAGCGTGCGACTGTATACAGCGACAGGTTGTGGGTTCGATTCTCACTTCAGGAAATAGAATTTTACATTTCCTGGGTTTGGTAACAAGGCAAAGCGCGGCATTGAGTTCCGCCACTCAGCACGCAATGCTTCAATTCGGCGGAAAGTGGGGAACGGAGTGTCTTAACTCTAGGTTCCCTCTGCCTACCCTGCTATATGCGGGATACAGCGAGAAGCTACGTATGTATGTATGTGTGTATGTATGTATGTATGTATGTATTTCTATATTTTAATAATATATTGTTTAAAATACAATAAAATTTTAAATATTATAAGCCTTGCGCTCTTTAGTGAGGTCAGCTTATTACCAGATTAATATAAAAACAAATTTATAATTAAATTATGACTTCACATTTATGACCTTAAGCTTTTTATAAAAGGTCATTTCCTATGACCTTTGGGTGAGTGTAGAAATCCAGCTCCATCAGACCTGAATAACGGAATTTTATATCCAAAGTAACGATAAATTTGATCGTTATTCGATTCGTTACCAAATGAACTGCCGTAACATTTAACTGGGTCTAAGGAAGTTTTCTATTTTTATTTACTCTTTTATGAAGGGAAGAGAACAATAATTTATTCACGACTTTCTTTATAACAACGTATTAAGATTTATTCTTTTGAAGGCTTCGTTATTTTTGTCCCCTTAAATCCCTACTTGGGCTTTCATGTTAAGATTCTTTGAGTTATGTATAAATTAGTTATTTTTTATATATGTTAGTTTATTTTAGATATTTAATACATAGTTGTGTCTAATTGAAGAAAAAAAGAAATAAATTGTAATACCGCTAGTACATAAATTATTTTTAATGCAATGTATTTAACAAATATAAAGTTAGAAGTATTATTTTTAATTTTGTCTATATAAAATTTTGCATTGTCAATAATTTTAAAATTATAGAATATCAATTATTATAAAAAGAAGCCGAAGTATTCAAAATTAAGAATATCTAAATCACTTGATAAATAAAAAAAACGTACAATTATCATTAAACATACAAATAAATTAAAATTCATGTCTACATAAATATAAAAAAATAGCTAAAAATTACCATTATTTTCCACCATTAAACAGGGATCTGGGTAATATCCTTAACACTGCCACTGAACATATTAGTTCACAATGTCAAACACTCAAAACCACATCAAAATAAACACAGGCACGATATCAAACGGCGTAGAGGCGTAGAGGCCTTGCGACTACCGCTACGTAACTGCCGCTACGGCGTTACGAAGTCAGACGAAATTTGCCGACGATTCACGAACGTAACGGGGGGGACAAACCGAATTTTGCACTGTGTTTCATATTTTATATCGTTCGGATAACGCAAAGTAGATTTTTTACAGGTTAGAACTAGTGTGTTTTATTGACTTAAAATAATTTATTATTAGATTATGTTATGGATGCGATAGTTGTAGTTACAAATTTTGCTTAGATGAGTAATTATATCTATAATATTATTTGAGACCATTATGGTTAATTAGCACATCATCTGGCTATAAACTAGGTCGTTTCGCTTTATTTTCATTTCTCTTTTCTAGTAAGATGATGCGCGGCGTTAAGTTCTGCCGCTCAGTGCGGCGTGTCTTAAATTTGGGCAAAAAGCGAAAACAGAGTGTCTCAACACCAGACTTTCTTTGTCTATTTTATTTCATGGTAATAATTTTACAACTTCACGTAGTAAAACGTTTTATAAAGTATGATTTATTTTATATTCTGATCTCCTAAGATAAAGTGTGGCGTAGAATTTTGCTTTGTCAGCTTGTAATGGATCTAAATAGAAAAGAATGGTAGAAGCGGAGTGAAGTATCTCTCTCTACCTACCAACATGAAAAATTATATATATATGGACAATTGGCACAAGCGTGTGACTGTAAACGCGACAGTTTGTGGGTTCGATGCCCACTCCAGGAAATGGAATTTTTCATTTCTTGGGTTTGGTAACAAGGCAAAGCGCGTCGTTGAGTTGCGCCACTCAGCATGCAATGCCCCAATTCGGCGGAAAGTGGGGAACGGAGTGCCTGAGCACTAAGTTCCCTCTGCCTACCCTGCTATATGCGGGATACAGCGTGAAGCTATGTATGTATATATGTATTGTGTGTTGGCGGAACTCAATGCCGCGTTTACAAAATATTTTAATTTATATTTTAAAGTATTTCTCAAGTTAACATAACAATTTAATAGACAATTTCATTCCCTAAGCCCGTAAGCTCGTACTATGCTCGTATATATGAATTGGGAAGGCGTCAATATATAATTTGTAAATGTATACTTGGTTTGAATAGTCGAGCGTTTCAATTATTGTAATAACGTAATTGGTATTAGGAATAATATGAAGATAATAGTAATATGTACAAATATTTTCTTCGTAAACTTCAACAGTTGATGTATACATACATACATATATGTATATCTCAATAGTAAGGGAGAAACGAAAATGTTGAAAGAGAATGGAGTGTCTCAACACTAGGTTCTCTGGTTCCCTCTGCCTACCCCGATATATGCGGGATACAGCGTGAAGTTAAAAAAAAAGTATATATATATATATTGTAAGGCAAAGACAAAATAGACTTTTTGATTTATTTAATAATTCATTAATTTCTTAGAAAGCCCAACTTAAAAAATATTTTATGAAGTAAAAATACCGAATACCTCTGAGAAGAAACTCCTTAACAATCCATGGTTTCACCGTGCGGGTGCCCATTGCGTTGCAGAGAGAGGAGTTTGGAGAGTGCCTGGGACTTACAACCTAACGTGTAGATTTAAGGGGCCCCTTTAAAATGCGCATCAATGTTTACCTCCACTCCGCACTCCTCTCTACCTAACCAAATTCGAAAAGGTCCTACTAATGCCGCCTTCGAAATATGTGCTAGAAATGAACTGATAATAGTTCTAGACAGGCCGAGATCTTTTATTCGATTCAAATTAAGAGTTAATTCGTTTATTTCTTGTTTTAAATTTAATTTATAATTTTTTAATATTTTTCGTTTTTGCCTAGTTAGTTTCTTTTTATAATAATGAGCATTGTTTTGGTTTTTTTTTCTTTTATGTTATAATTGTTTAGATGTGAGAACCGGAAGGGCATGCATGAAGAGGTAATGACTGTGGACGAGGCGAAAGAGGTATGTAGCGACCGTAGCGTTTGGCGCTCCGTTCTCTCTGACTACTCCGCTAGGCATAAAGCGTGAAGTTAGGTAGGTAGGTTTAGATGTAAAGTGAGCAACGTTATTATGTTTTTCATGATATATCAGCCTATAATTGAGACATTCTGTGTATTAAATATATTAATATAAATGTAATTATAATATGTAGCGTTGGCTTTCTAATAAATAAATAAGACAAAACACGGCGTTAAGTTCCGCCACTTAATAGGCAATGTTTCGAATTAGTGCGAAAAGCGGCGATCGAGGTGTCTTGACGGCTCTTAGGCTCTCTCTGACTACCCTGCTATGCGCGATAAACCGTGAAGCTACTTTTTATATAAATTAGGAGCCGTTGTGATAGTGCTACAGCGATGACTGCAAACGATTCGTTGGGGGTTCGATTCCCACTATGGGAAAAGGTTATATTTAAATTATTTTCATTTCTTCACTTAAATAATACAAAGCGTGGCGTCATGTCTTTTCGAGCACAAGGTAGAAAATGGAGTGTCTACTACACTACGCTATCTTTGTGTAGGGTAGTCTATACTGAAAATAATCTTGAAACCGAGAAAGGTTCTCTTAAGTGATTGTGGAACCCATAATCATCGTGTATCATGTCACCAATTAGATGACCCACAGCGCCACAATGGCCTAAATTCCCATTTTTTCGAGGTTACACAGTAATTGTCAAAAGCCGTAGCTTTGAGCTAGATCTAGATTTCTTCACTAAGGTTTGTGAACCCGAAACCACCATGCATTAGTGTCTATTATACATGCATTTCAAATATTCATAGCCCTCATGTAAACTTAGACATCTAAGGGAATTAATCTAGGCATTATATATTGCCAATTTGCGAGCTCTTAATAGTATTGTAGCTTTGTATGGAATTCTCTTTGTCTGTCTATTTTTAAAATGATGATTCCTTAGGTACTATTATATTTGCCTATAGATAATCATATTTTATTTTCTATGCCTAGTTAAGTAATAAGAAAAAATATTGAACAAGCTTACAAAAGGTACGGACCACATCTTATTAAAGACTAGACAAATCATTGTAAAAGAAATTATTTTGATTGACATTTCACTTTCAGTGGGGTTTTTTTACGAATTATTAATATTAAGTTTCGCCTGTCGTGGCGTAGAGGCACAAGCGTGCGACTGTAAACGCGACAGGTTATGGGTTCTATTCTCACTCCATGAAATGGAATTTTTCATTTCCTGGGTTTGGTAACAAGGCAAAAGCGCGGCGGTGAGTTCCACCACACAGCACGCAACGCCTCAGTTCGGCGGAGTGTCGAGAAGTGGGGAACGGAGTGTCTTAACACTAGGTTCCCTCTGCCTACCCTACTATATGCGGGATACAGCGTGAAGCTATGCATGTATGTAAGTTTTGAGGCTTCAATTGGGATAGTGTCCGATGCGATTGGTTGTGTGTCCGATTTTCAAACAGTTATATGATGAATGATTACATTTAATTTATTTTTATTTCCACGCCTTGATGAGACAAAGCGCGGCGTTGAGTTTCGCCACTTAACATACGAGTATAATGTCTCGAATTTGAGGGGAAGGCGGTGAATGGAGTGTCTTGACATTATGTTCTCTGCTATGCGGGATGGAGCGTGAAGTATTAATATAGTAAATAATTTAGAATTTTATGATATCTATATATAAAAAGAATTGTTTTATCCTAGATTTTGTTACTATTTACATAATTCTTGAACTTGGAAAGATAAAAATGGAAATAGTATGCATACCAAGGGTTACGAAGTCGGCGTAAACGAAGTTGAGAGCGACATCTCGTTTGTCCCGTAAAATAATATAAAATATATAAGGTTATGTTAAAATAAGTTTCTTTTCCCTTTTTTTACTTTTTATTTTTCTCGCATATTTGTGTGAGAGGAACTAGTGTTAAGACACTCCGTTCTGTATTTTCCATCCCAAATTGAAAGATTGTATTTTGTGTGGCGGAACTCAACGCCGTGCTTTTTCCAGAGCGGAATAGTAAAAAAAATATATAAATCATTCCCGTGAGTGATGAATTAACAATCATTATCATCATTTTACTCTGTCACGGTTATATTAAATACTCATATACCTATATGTAGAGCATCTTGCTATCCTAGAATATACGAGAATTACATGTAAAATATAGTTATAGCTAGTAATAAATATCAACTTCGTTAAGAAAAAACGACCCCAACAATATATTCAAACAAAGGTAACCTATTATTAGTTAGAATATCTCAGTTTTTATTATAAGCATATGACGTTAAAGATATTAATATTGAAAATATTTGCGTTCATAATAACCTTTTCTCCAACAATATAATGCATTGGTTCAATAATTTCAAATAAAATATTTTTATAAAACAAATTATTTATATACTTGTTTTTTTTTTTAACTTCACGCTGTATCCCGTATATAGCAGTGTAGGCAGAGGGAACCAGAGAATCTAGTTAATACACTCCATTCTATTTCAAGAATTCCGTTCCCCACTTTCCGCTAAATTGAAGCAATGCGTGTTGAGTGGCGGAACTCAACGCCGCGCTTTGCCTTGTTACCTAATCCAAGAAATGAAAAAAAAAAAAGAATAATTAGTTATTCTACATTTCCTGGAGTGGGAATCGAACCCAGAACCTTTCACGTTCACAGTCGCACGTTAGTGCCTCTGCTCCACGACAGACTTATAATAATACAAATATAATCAATATTAAAAACAGTCGACTTCAAATAAAATGCACTAAAAATTAAAATTACGCTTAACTCAAAAACTACTCGTCATATAAAAAATATATCATGTTTTTTTAATCCAGTAAATAACACACATAAAAAAATGAGAGCCTTTTCCTTTTTTTGATGTCGGTTTAATATTAATATTATAATAATTATAACGCCTGTCGTGGCCCAGAAACACAAGCGTGCGTCTGTAAACGCGACAGGTTGTGGGATCGATTCCCACTCTAGGAAATGTAAAATTTAGTATTTTCATTTCTTGGGTTTGGTTACAAGGCAAAGCGCGGCGTTGAGTTCCGCCACTCAACAAGCAATGCCTCTATTTGACGGAAAGTGGGGAACGGAAATGTTGAAAGAGAATGTAGTGTCTTTACACTAGATTCTCTGGTTCCCTCTGCCTACCCCGCTATATGTGGGATACAGCGTGAAGTTAAAAAAAAAAAAGTTTAATATTTATAATAAGTCAAGTCGAACATATATCTATTGACCATCACGGTTAATTTGTCACGTTCAAATTCACGTGGAACTCATGTCTCCAAAAATTCAAACTTGCTTTTTTTTAGTAACACATATCTCTTCTATTTGAGGTAGGCAGAGAGAACTTTACCTTGTCCTGTGAGGGGACGGGGTTAGAATACAATTCCCCTCCGCCACTGGGAAGCGTCCCGTAAGAGGCGGGTATCCCAGTAGTTTGGTGGTAGGAGGTTAGTATTCCGTCTGGCTCGCGACCATTTTCATGTCAAAGACGAGCCAAATATCTTATGATGTGTTCCGGTTCGATGGCATGTAAGTAGCGTAAGCCAGGTTTTACCCCTTTCCCACCCCTCCTTTCCCAAAAATGTGGTGGTTCCGATAGCGGACTATTACATTGTCCTCCCCTTTCATGTGTATCCTCTAGGTTGGCAACGCATCTACAACATCTCTGACAGTGTAGATGTTCATAGGCGAACCATTTACCATCAGGTGGTCTATCTGCTCGTTTGCCATCCGTTATCCATAAAAAAAAATCTTAAATTCTATTTTATTAAATTCTCCATTTTCCATTCAATTTCTATTTATTACATGTTGAATAATGGAACCTAAGGTATTTTTTGTGACATTAGAGCGAAGAAATCAAAATAATTTAAATATTCCTTCAAGTGGGGATTGAATCCAAAACCATCGCGTTAATGGTCGGATTGTTCCACTGCACCATTATGACCCCAATCTTATACGGTAATAAGAATAATACAATTAAATAGTATTTATTTATAGAAATTGGCCATCATGGCTCAGTGGGTCAGAGAGAGTAAACGCGATTAGTTGCAGGTTCAAATCCCTATCAGAGAAATAATTATTTTGTTTTTCTATTTCGATCATTAGATTTTTCTGCTTTAGTAAGACAAAGCGCAGGGTTAGGTTTCGCCAATCAACACGTTATGTCCCAAAACTTGGGCAATAAACAGCGAACGGAGTGTCTTAACACTAGGATCTCTCTGACACCCTGCTGTGACGAACAAGGTGTGAAGCTGCAAAAAAAATATAATAATTTCGCGCACAAAAACATATTCGTGCCATATTAAAAGGAAATTATATTTTCTGCTATCATAAAAAGTATGAATGGAAACGGCACCGTCGTTTTTGCGTCATTGTCAGGGACGTTTATATTTTTACAGGGCAATAAAAAATCGACTTCAATTAGCTCTAATGAATTGCCTGATGTAAAAAATACAATGAGAAAATTACCTTATATAAGACTTAGGTTAAATTTTTAATCTACTTTGTTTTTTAATTAATTAATAAGACATATATAATTATGGCCAGATGAAACGCGGCGTTGAGTTCCACTGCAATGTCTTAATATGGTGGATAGTGGGGAACGAAAATATTAATAGAACGGAGTGTCTTAACACTAGGTTCTCAGGTTCCCTTTGCCTAAGCTGCTATATGCGGGATACATCGTGAAGTTAAAAAAAATCTACAACATGACCCAGTCGGACACTAACTGACTGTAAAAGATTAGTTGTCAGTTCGATTCTGATATGTAAATTATTTAAATTATCATCTACCTTCTTTTTTTTAAATACTTAATTAAACAAGTGACGTTATTTAAGATGATGATTTGCAAAGAAAGCTCACTTCGGGGAATATTACCAACTGTTTCATGAACGAACATTATTTCGATAGTAAAACTATCCGTGTTTATGTTTTGCGTAATTATTATTCCAAATAGTGTGACTAACAAACAAAATTAACAAAATTAGAAATTTCTTTTTTTTTTAACTTCACGCTGTATCCCGCATATAGCAGGGTAGGCAGAGGGAATCTGAGAACCTAGTGTTAAGACACTCCGTTCTCTTACAACGATTCCGTCACAACATTCTGCGTCACGACAGGCTTTATTAGAAAAGAAAAATCCGTTTAAGAAAAATCCGTGAGACTAATTCACTGATCGTGGTCACTAAACGCGCACGCCAGTCGCGTCAACGTGATACCGCCTGCTCATCTCTTATTTACTATTCAATAGTTTTTTTACCCGTTCACCATAAATACAAACGCCTGTCATGGCGCAGAGGCTCAAGGTTGTGGTTCGATTCCTACTCCAGGAAATGTAAAATTTAGTATTTTCATTTCTTGGGTTTGGTAACAAGGCAAAGCGCGGCGTTGAGTTCCGCCACTCAACACGCATTGCCTCAATTCGGCGGAAAGTGGGGAACGGAATTGTTGAAATAGAATGGAGTGCCTTAACACTAGGTTCTCTGGTTCCCTCTGCCTACCCTGCTATGTGCGGGTTACAGCGTGAAGTTAAAAAAAAAAAAGAATACCACAAATACAAGCTCTAGCGTAGCTAACTGATAAGAAACCTTATCTTTCATATCTTATCTCTCATAGTGTAAATATCTCTTATTACCGGTCAATCCTCCTTTCTGTATTCTCCATACAACGTGACATTGCCGAAATAATTTGTACTCAACTGACAAGCTCAGAGCGCCATAATTAAGTAAATGAACTGAATTGACACGTCTTAGGATAACAAAACCGAACAACCTAAGGAAAAGCATTGAAAAGTGCAATTATTACGAATAACTCGAAAACTAAATGTCAGATCTTAACTAAATTGAAAATCTTAACTTAACTACATGGGACTACAGCAGAAGCATTAACTATCAAACAAAAAAGAATCATAAAA
Source organism: Philaethria dido (assembly GCA_033558755.1). NCBI lineage: Eukaryota > Metazoa > Arthropoda > Insecta > Lepidoptera > Nymphalidae > Philaethria > Philaethria dido. The sequence continues at coordinate 26,026 of JAKGSA010001068.1, read as the reverse complement.
ATTGGTTCATCCAGTAAAAAGTCTTTTTTTTTTAACTTCACGCTGTATCCCGCATATAGCGGGGTAGGCAGAGGAACCAGAGAACCTAGTGTTAAGACACTCCGTTCTCTTACAACAATTCCGTTCCCCACTTACCGCCAAATTGAGGCATTGCGTGTTGAGTGGCGGAACTCAACGCCTCGCTGTGCCTTGTTACCAAACCCCAGAATTAAATTTTACATTTCCTGGAGTGGGAATCGAACCCACAACCTGTCGCGTTTTCAGTCGCACGCTTGTGCCTCTGCGCCACGACAGGCGTTCAAATTGATAACCTCCTCATTTTTACAGCTAATTAACTTGCCCCGTTCTTTATAAAAGAGTAAAATACAGAAATGTTTTAATTCACTCGCATACAAAAGTTTAGTTTCTAGGCAAGACTTTGTACATTGTATATTATTAAATAAAAGCCGTAACTTCGTCAGTAGCGGCATTAAACTACTAAAGTTCCTTTAAGCCATTGCTTACGAGTATAACAAACTTCATACAGTTTCTTAAAATCTCTGTATCTTTTTAACGAAATAAATGGTAAGTGAAAAAAATATATTTTTGCCTTTTACTAAATATTTATAGGTACTAGTTGACGCGTTAATAACGCGTCCTAGCAACGTATATATATGTCACATTATATAAATGGATGTCGAACCATGGCAGTGTGTATAATATTAATTTTATATATTTTTTTATGTATTGTTGTAATCCAAAGGATAAGGAGGAGTAGGAGAAAGGAGTCCAAAGTTTTTGCTTCACGTATTAATATAAAGATTAATAGGTGTACTTGATTAGAAAAATTCTTCAGCAAATTGAATTCTGGGATCCGCTCTAGCATTGAGTTCTGCCACTTGACACAATATATTTTGAATTCGAGTGGAAAGTAGAGAACAAAGTGTCTTAACACTAGGTCTCTCTGCTTACCTTGCTATGCTGGATAAATCGTAAAGCTGAAAAAAAATATTGATAATTAATGTTCATTAAATTGCAGATCGATTAAAAAATATATAGTTACTAGCTGTTGATTTGCTACCAAAAATAAATTTGAAGCAAAGACATTATATACAAACATTCAAATCAATTTGAATAATTTCATTGATTTTGTTAATTTCGAAAAAAATGTGTGGCGCGTGTATTTGTATTATTGTATTTGTCGAAAATTGGTCGTATCTACTCAGAAACCTTCGTGGACTTCATGAACTTTGCTAAAAATCATCACATGATCAAATACAGAGTTCACGATTCACGAGGACGGACATACAGACAAACATTCATTTTTATACATACAAATACCACTAAATTAAAAATGTAAAATTTGGATATTTATATGTTCCAATATATATTTGACTCTTACAAGGAAAATTTGGTGAGATAAAGCAAAAATTGGTTTTAAAATCATATAGCAAAAGAACTTAACATGAAAATTAGTAAAAAATCCTAGCTTAAAGCGAACGAAGTCGCAGGCATCACTCTTATTTTTTAACATTTTAAGCTGGTGTATATATTTTTGTATATATTTTCAGTTATCTCATACGTATGGACGCGAAAGCGACTGACGGAAAGTCTTGACTCTAGGTTCAATATGACTGCTCCGCTATCAGTGACAAGGAGTGAAGCCCCTTTTGTCATACATATAGAAAATCCATAAACAAATTCATTCAAAATTTAATATAGCTCATAAGTATTCAAGATACATACTTAAAATGTAGAGTATAAGACTTGACGATACAAGAACAAACATCAATAAAGGCAATAAGAAATATTTCAATATGGAAATAACTATATATTTTTATGTACGCCTTGATGGCCTACATTCAATATTGTTGAGACTAAACAAACTTCTCACGTCACAAAAACAACTCTACCTAACCTATAAAAGATAATATACACCTTATATCCAAGACATAGAGTATATTTTTCTTCAAAAAAATAAGAAACCTATGCTTTTTCAGCATTAAAATTTCAGCCGTAATATTTTTTGAAAGTTGTTTCAAACAAACATTGTACCGTTCGTAGTTTACAAGCCTCTATTAGTAATATCAGCGCGTAAAAATTAAAAATGGAGCAAAATTATATTTTACTTGCTCTTTAAGTTTCGCTTTAATTTGATGCTGGTGGTAATATTTTGTACACCTTTACCTATATTTTTAGAGGTAAGAAGAATTATAGTATGAATTATTTTGAGTAACAATACAGGCGGTGAAATTGCTTCCAGTAATAACTCTACTTCAAGAAGACCTTGAAGGCCTAGAAGAGAAAATTTGGTTATTATTCTTCTACAATGGCAAACTAAGTTCAAATTTCATTAAAATTAAAGTTTAAATTTAGCTTTTAATATTATTTATGAGGGATATTTCAAATTTCGCCGGAGAATGGAGTGTCTTTACACTACATACTTTTCAGACAGACTCTACCCTGCTATGCAGGAAAAACGTGAAGCTGACAGATATAAGGAAAAGTATTTTCTATGTTGAATTTTTTTTTTAATTTCACTCTGTTCCCCGCATATAACAGGATAGGCAGAAGGAATCTGAGAACCTAGTGTTAAGACACTCCGTTCCTCACTTTGCGCCGAATTGAGGCATTGCGTGCTGAATGGCGGAACTCAACGCTTTGCCTTGTTACCAAACCCAGGAAGCGAAAATATTAAACTTTTACATTTCCTGGAGTGAATAAAAATTAAAACCTGAAGAAAAGCAAGTCAATGTCATTACTAAAATATAACTCAACTTTCAGGGATTAAGTAATACATAACAAACAATTATCGCCTGTCGTGGCGCAGAGGCACAAGTGTGCGACTGTAAAGCGACTGGTTGTGGGTTCGATTCCCACTCCAGAAAATGAAGTATTTTCATTTTCTGGGTTTGGTAACAAAAAAGCGCGGCGTTGAGTTCCGCCACACAACACGCAATGCCTCAATCTGGCGGAAAGTGGGGAACGGTTTTGTTGAAAGAGAACGGAGTGTCTTAACACTAGGTTCTCAGGTTCCCTCTGCCTACCCTGCTAAATGCGGGATACAGCGTGAAGTTAAAAAAAAATAAATAAAAAATAACAAACAAATACAAAATATTATCTAAAATTCCTTAAAACACAAAACATAAACCTCAAATTTAAAAAAAAAAACACCGAGAACCGAGAAACTATTACCATAGCGAGAAATTCCAATTGACAGACGAAACAGTCTGGCAACGAATAATTGAAGCGTTCAAAAAGTCGAATACAATGAAAATAAAAATTTAAAGTAACGAAAGTGAAACGCAGTGGTGGTATCGATTCGGTTTTGCAGAAGTATTCTGTCACCACTTTTTTAGCAGATTTTCTGTTGTGTAAGATTTTTTTCATGATATACAATGGAATATGTCTCTTGTTTTTATATTTTGCTTTTCAGGGTAGGCTTTACAAAGAATATATAAAGGTGCATATGTGATATGCGTCAATTTTGCGGAAAGTGGGGAACGGAGATGTTGAAAGAGAATGGAGTGTCTTAACACTAGATTCTCTGGTTCCCTCTGCCTACCCCGCTATATGTGGGATACAGCGTGAAGTAAAAAAAAAAAAGCATATGTGATTTTATTTTTTTTTCAATTTTAGAGCCATAGTTAGTTAAGTAGCGAAACTAAACGTGACGTTACATGTAACTTGATTGGAGGTAATAATTCATTAATAAATTAAAATATTTCTGATCGGCATATAAGCATTGACTATTGGATTCATTCAATCACCTCTCAATTGCATCTTTTCATGTTTTGAAAATGAAATACCTTTAGTGCAAACAAGCTTTTCACTTTTAAATCGACTTTAAAGAAGCAGGAGGTTTCAAATTTCACACTGTATCCCGCATATAACAGGGTAGGCCGAGGGAACCTGAAAACCTAGTGGTAAGACACTTCGTTCCTCACTTTGCGCCGAATGAGGTATTGCGTGCTGAGTGGCGGAACTCAACGCCGCGCTTTGCCTTGTTACCAAACCCAGGAAATGAAAAATTCAATTTCCTGGAGTGGGAAACGAACCCACACCCTGTCGCATTTACAGTCACACGCTTGTGCCTCTGCGCCACGACAGGATAAAATCGATAAAATCTGACGAGTAATTTTTAAGTTTTCCTATTTATATTATTTTTTAGTGCATTTTTTTGTTAAAATCTTAGTTAATAACACAATATTTTGTACATGTACATATAAATAGAGTATCTTGACAATTCAATACACGAACTCTACCAAGGAAGCTCAGCATTTCTTGGACGCGAGCGCTGTCAGCACTTAGCCATTACTGTCAACACCAATAAAAATTTAAAGAACCGCGTAATTGCTAAAGCTGAGTGCTAGCTCAGAATATTTACAGCACAATTTGGCAACAAAGAGAATATTACTATAGAATGGCTTACGAGCTGCGAGGTTATGTTGGTTATGCTGTAGTTTGATTTAATGTTAGTCTGCAAAGGAAACTGTAGATGAGGCCATATTTACAAATTACCCTAGAAAGATGTACAGCTTTAGGGTTTCTTCTTGCTAGTGGTATTCTATACAAGAAAGTAGAACTGCTTCATGCTGTATTCCACATAGCAGTTTTGATATCAATTTCTACCTGACTTCGAGACATTCTTTCGTCTTTTTTTTTAACTTCACGCTGTAACCCGCGTATAGCAGGGTAGGCAGAGGGAACCAGAGAACCTAGTGTTAAGACACTCCATTCTCTTTCAACAATACCGTTCTCCACTTTCCGCCGAATTGAGGCATTGTGTGTTGAGTGGCGGAATTCAACGCCGCGCTTTGCCTTGTTACCAAACCTAAGAAATGAAAATACTAAATTTTACATTTCCTGGTGTGGGAATCGAACCCACAACCTGTCGCGCTTACAGTCGCACGCTTGTGTCTCTGCACCACGACTGGCGTTCTTTCGTCTTAAGTGGATAAATTATACACCGTGTTTTTACTGTGCCAAAGCGGAAAAATGAACATAATTACAAAGATATTACTTGAAAATTCATATATTAACCGTGCTCATGGCGCTGCAGAGACAGGAGCTAGGAGCAGCACTTGGCATATTCGAACCAAATTTCCACTGTCCGAACTCCTTTCACTACTTAATCAAATTTGAAAAGATCTTTTTATTCATGTATTTAATATATTTTATGATAACTATTACTTAGTCTCTATTTTTCGCTCAATTAATCATCAGCTTTCAGCCATCAGCCATTTAAATTTTTGTCATGTCTCCGCTCTGATTATACAAAGCGCGTTGATGAGTTTCGTCACTTAACATGCAATGCTTCGAATACTGACACTAAATTCTCTCTGAACTATGCCAGATGAAGCGTGAAGCTAGAAAAATCTCGTTAATTACTTATATTCGATCGCAATGGCGTAAAAAAAAGAATTGTTATAAATATATAAGTGAATAAAATAGAATAAACTATTACCAAATAACACTCAAATATTAATTGGATTTAGATGGAATTTTATTACCTGAAGGATTATCTTTCAATGTTCGGGCTTTGCTTTCAAACACCACTCTAAAAATAAAATATACCGTTTTTATATTTCAACTAGTCGTCGTTAACGCCTGTCGTGGCGCAGAGTGACTATAAACGCGACAGATTGTGGGTACGATTCCCACTCCAGGAAATGGAATTTTTCATTTCCTAGGTTTGGTAACAAGGCAAAAAGCTCCGCCACTCAGCACGCAATGCCTTAATTCGGCGGAAAGTGGGGAACGGAGTGTTTTACCACTAGGTTCCCTCTGCCTACCATACTAAATGCGGGATACAGCGTGAAGCTATGTATGTATGTATAGAACTAATTGTTGCCCCCTATTCAGTTTGCGTTGACTTTATGATCCTTACCATACTATCTCTCGTAGTTTCAACAGTGAAACGTAAAATCACATTTTCCTGTTTTCATAGTACTTTTGGAAAAAAACTATCTTAGTTTCACGATTCTCCCTACGGTAATATGCCCAAATGTCCAAATGTCTTTCAGCATGCATTTGTTCGACTATGCGTTGTTTCTCACTCACTGAGCGAGTAACGGAAGAGCTATGTAGAGCGCACAGAGATACACAGCTTTTTTTAAAAATTATTTGTAATATAGATTTTTTGTTGAAAGTACAAGCATGATATTATGTTGTATCACTCTACGTGTAAGTAATTAGGAGATAAATAGAACCTGCTAATATAGCCTTAAAAAAAAGGTAGGCCTTCTCGTATCTCTTGCATATGCAAGAGATACGAGAAGGCCTACCTTACCTAGCATTGATAATAATAATAATAACACTTTATCGCATAAAGAAAACATGTAACATAGAAACATATAATACAAATATAAAATATCATGCAATGGCGGCCTTATCGCTATGAGCAATTTCTTCCAGGCAACCAGCAATAAAGGACAATAACAAGAGAGCACAGATAGGTGCAAAAAGCATTGTTACTATATATATACTTAAATAGTTATCTATAAATATATTATGTACATAATTAAATACAAACAAATACTTATTAATATATACATACATACATACATACATACAGTGGTCAGTTTATACGTTAGCTTTAGAAGGTGCTCTTTAAGACGGCTGATTACTGACTGACTGTTTGAAAGCCTACAGTCGAAACTACTAATTATCGCTTGTAATTGTCATGTAGGTTCCTGGAAGTAAGGTTTTGTTTGGTGGTAGGAGGTTTGTTTGGTGGTAGGAGGTTCGTCCTCCGTCTGGCTCGCGACCACTATCATGTCAAAGACGAACCGCCAAATATCTTATGATGTGTTCCGGTTCGATGGCATGTAAGCCAGGTTTTCCCCTTTCCCACCCATCCTTTCCCCAAAATGTGGTGGTTCCGATAGCGGACTACTACATTGTCCTCCTTTTCCATCTGTATCCTTTAGGTTGGCAACGCATCTAGTACATCTCTTGTGTTGTAGATATTCATGGGCGAAGGTAACCACTTACCATCAGGCGGTCCTTCTGCTCGTTTGCCATCCGGTATCCATAAAAAAAAAAAAAAAAGAAGTGTAGGGGAATAATAAAAGAGAATACCTGAAATTCCTTCGAAAACGACATTTTAGGTTATATAACCGCAAACGACGTCGCGGGATACAGTTAGTTTTACTATATATATAATAACACAAACATACCACTTAAAACTGACTTTATCATCTTAGAAGTTAAACAGTTGATTCCCAATACAACTTCCAATTTTATTGACTATAAAACTGATTCACAGTAATGCTCACAAGATCTAAGAAAATCTGTAAATTCAGGTACTATCTACTTAGAAGAAATTAGTGTGTATTTTTTAGTTTTTTTTTTTTTTTTTATGGATAGGGACAAGGCAAACGAGCGTACGGGTCACCTGCTGGTAAGTGATCCCCGCCGCCCACGGCCCCGTGTAACACCAGAGGAGCTACAGGTGCGTGTTGCCATTCCTTTGAGGTGGGAGTAGGCGCGCTTTTTGAAGGTACCCATTTCACGACTCCAGAAAACTGCCGCAGGTAGGCCATTCCCACAGTTGAGTGGCACGTGGAAGGAAATTCCTACGAAACCGCTATTATTTAATTAATTATTTATTTAATTAGTTATTTATTTTAATTGATACCTATAGTATATAAAAAGAAATTCAACTTCAAGTGTAATTGACTAAAAGTAAAAAACTATTACGAATAACTATAAAACTACTCTGCCAGATCTTAGCAAAAGTTTAAATGAATTCAAATTAGAAGCATATATATCATTTAAAAAGAACATCAAATTTGGTTCGTCCAGAAAAAGATTGTGCGCGATAATACACTTAAAAGCCATTGAATTGAGAACTCCATTTTTGGAATTGCTAAAATTATTAAAATGGTATGAAAACAAAAGCAAGACAAATGAATGTTATTTACTAAAATTCTTAGGAATGCCTAGAAATTATTCGCGTTGAAGAATAGAATATTTAGGTTATCACGATAGAATACAATTAGGCCAAAATTTTACTAATTAGAAAGTCGGTATAGTTTATATCTATTATATTAGCTTCATACTTTATGTCGAATAGCAGGATAGACAGAAAGAGCCTAAAAACATTGGGTTATATGTGATTTTGAATCTCGTAATTTTTTCTTTTTTTTTAACTTCACGCTGTATCCTGCTCCGCATATATAGGTAGGCAGAGGGAAATCTGAGAACCTAATGTTAAGACACCTGCCTCTTGGCAACACCCTGTTCCCCACTTTCCGCCAGCCTGAGGCACTGGTGTGTTGAGTGGCGAACTCAACGCCGCGCTTTGTCTTGTTACTCAAAACCCAGGAAATGAAAATAGTAACATTTCCTGGAGTGGTGGAATTGAACCCACAATCTGTAGTGTTTACAGTCGCACGCTTGTGCCTCTGCGCTACGACAGGCGTTTACCATATCAAAGCATGCTATGTCCCTAAATGAGCGGTAACTAATTTTTTTTTTTGAAGTTTTAAAGTATTAATCACACACTTAGGAATCACACGTATTTTCAAATTTTTATACGTTTTCAAAAAAACTGGGATAAAATAAAACGTAATAAAAAGTAATAATATTACGAATAACTCAAAAACTATTCATGAGATCTTAACTATTTTTTTTTTATGGAAAGGAAAAGGCAAACGAGCGTTCGGGTCACCTGATGGTAAGTGATCCCCGCCGCCCACGGCTCCGTGTAACACCAGAGGAGCTACAGGTGCGTTGCCGGCCTTTGAGGTGGGAGTAGGCGCGCTTTTTGAAGGTACCCATTTCGTATCGACCTGGAAAAACTGCCGCAGGTAGGCCATTCCACAGTTCAGTGGAAACGTGGAAGGAATCACACCATATCAGAAGCACTAACTATCATAAAAAATTAGGATAACTTATGAGTAGATGTTATCTATTTACATTATAAAAATGTGGAATATGTGATGATAAATAGTAATAGAGCCCGACGTAATCAGTGGATCATCGAATGACAGTAAACGGTTATGGGTTCGATTCCCACTTGACGGAATGATTAGTTGAAATATCTTCTTTCTGATGATTTTGAGGTCTGCCACAGAACACACAAAGTATTGAATTCATGCGGAAGGGGAACGGTTTATTTTGACACTTCGTTAGGATAAAACGTGAAGCCTAAAAACTAAAAATGCTTTTTTATTATTTAAAATTGTCCAAAAATATTTTATATCTAATTCTAAAATATATCTTCATTGTTACAACAGGCGTTATCAAAACCTCATTAAAATTCAGAAAAAAAATGACCAACACAAGTATCAATATTCCAATCCCTGTTGGACTTTGGCACGCATTGAATTGGACGTAATATCCGCACGCTGAAAAAGTTCGCGGCCGCCATCACCCTATTCAGGTCATTGGATCCGTACAAAATGGCGGGTTCTTTTATTACAAGCGAGCTTTACTTAAGATAGTTTTATGAAAACATTGTTGTTTTTTTTACATAATGTTTTTATAATTATTCTTGGGTTATTGTCTTTTTGGTAGAATAGCGTGGTTTAGTGTTTTCACTTTGTTATAGTAGAGTAGGCAGAGAGACCACAGTGTCAAGACACTCTAGTCTTCGTTTTGCGCCAGAATTCGGGATATTTTTGGGAGAAACGCCTGTCGTGGCGCAGAGGCACAAGCGTGCGACTGTATACGCGACAGGTTATGGGTTCGATTCTCACTCCAGGAAATGGAATTTTTCATTTCCTGGGCTTGGTAACAAGGCCAAGCTCGGCGTTGAATTCCGCCACTCAGCACGCAATGCCTCAATTCGGCGAAAAGTGGGGAATGGAGTATCTTAACACTAGGTTCCCTATGCCTACCCTGCTATATGCGAGATACAGCGTGAAGTTATGTATGTATGTATGTAATTCGGGATAGTTCGTCTTGAGGTAGCGGAACTCAACACCACACTTTGATTTACCAATACGGTAAAATAAAAATATTTTAAATATATTAATTTCCCCGCTTTTTATTATACCCTTGCGTGGAAATCTACAGTCATTACATTTACAGCTGGATGCTATCCCAATGGATCACCATAGTCTCTTAAATTATTAGGTCCTAGTCTTGGTCCAGACCATTTAAAGTTAATTTATAGAGCATTTCCTATATTACTGTTAGAGAAATGTGGATATTTTTAAAACACTGGTTGCTATCCTTTTTTTTGCGTTTGCTGACATTAACTACGCTTTGACGTTCAAATTTCAACCAAAAATTATAATGCCTTTACCACGTGGGCCAGCTTAAACTATTATATGTACTATGACTTTTGTATACTGACAAAGAATGCAAAAAAATAAATTTGTTAATATTTTTGTTACGCAAAATCAATTTTTTTAAAGTTATTCTTTGTTGTTAGCGTCTTAGTAGAGAGACCAACAAGTACAAATGCACCAGAAAAAAATTACCAATGCAGATGCACCAAGACATATTACCCAGTGTACACCTAAAACATAGCGTTTAGGTCCGTCGTTCAAATTGTATTTGGAACAACGATTCCCTAGAATGATACACGAATTAGAGACCATAAAGTTTAAATAAACAGTCAGGCTTTTATCAGACTGTCATTGCATGCCATTCATTAAAAAGTTACAATGCAAAAGTCAATATTTAGTTGTACAAAAAAGTACAGAAAAACATTACGTAGAAAGTATTACGAATAATTATTAAAAATGCTACGGTATCTAGGAGAAATCTATGACCTAAATATTTAAAGGAAAAAGTATGAGGTTTCTTTCTGCGAGTGACAAACTAGTATGTCAGAGAAATGCAATAAAAAAGCTAAACGACATATGCACATTGTATGTATTTACTTAGAGTGTTGTTACAGGGTTTTTAAATAAATATGTTTTTTTTTTAATTTACATTTAGAAACGTAGAAATTTGACAATTTAAAAAGTAATAGCCTGTCGTGGCACAAAGGCACAAGCGTGCGACTGTAAACGCGATTATGATTGAATTATAATTATGATGAGATTATGGGTTCGATTGCCACTCCAGGAAATATTTAATATTTTCATTTCCTCACACTGGTAACAAGGCAAAGCGCGGCGTTGAGTTCTGTCATTCAGCAATGCAATCGCAATGCCTCAATTCAGCAGAAAGTGAAGAACGGAAATGTTAAAGAGAACAGAGTGTCTTAAGAATGGGGGTTTTTGTTCCCTCTGCCTACCCTGCTATGTACAGTATACGGCGTGAAGCTAAAAAAAAAAAATATTTGCTATATATCCTCAAAAGGATGTTTTTTAAAATATATTCATTATATGAATTTGTTTTATAACATTAAAACTGTAGATCCGTGACATAATAGAAAAGTGCACTAATTGTACAGCGAAAGTCGTGGGTTTGATTTTTGCTCGGGTCAAATATTTTTAGAATGTGAATGTAGTGAATATATATATGCTATATATAGAAAGAGAGTATATATATATATATATATATATATATATAATTATTAAAAGTTCATTAACAGTACTTACCGAATGGGTATATGTAATTATAGAATTAGTGAGTGAACGTGTGAGAAAGCTTAGTTTCAATAAGAGCCTAGATAGAAAGAAAAAGCATAAGAGTGTAGGGAAGCAATAGAAAATTTCTTGTAATACCTATGAATAAAAAAATGTGAAAATAAAAATAGTTTTATAGTCCATGCAAATGAATTCGCGGTACTACGTTATATAATGACATATTCCTAGATTTTACTCATTCTTTTTTTTTAACTTCACGCTGTATCCCGCACATAGCAGGGTAGGCCGGAAAGTGGAGAACGGAGTGTCTTAACACCCTCTGCCTACCCTGCTATATGCGGGATACAGCGTGAAGCTATGAGAAATTAAGAAAACACTTGTCGAAATTTTCTACGATATACAATTTGTAATACATAAGGCGAAAGCTATTAGCAAGCGAAGTGGAAGCTTTTTCTTCGTATTTTTACTGCAAGTAAATTACGCAAGCAGGTTAAGTGAGTACAAAATACACCACCATTTGAGCTTTATAATGTTAGAGTTAATGAAGAATGAGTAAATCAAGTGAAAGTGGGGAACGGAAATGTTAAAAAATAACGGAGTGTCTTAACACTAGGTTCTCAGGATCCCTCTGCCTATCCTGCTAAATGTGGGATACAGCGTGAAGCTAAAAAAAAATCCAAATGAACTCGTAAGATACTAGTACCTTCATAAAGGATATTATTATTTTCTTTTTTTTTAACCTCACGCTATATCTCGCAAATAGCAGGGTAGGCCAGAGGTAGAACCAGAGAACCTAGTGTTAAGACAGTCCATTCTCTTTCAACAATTCCGTACTCCATTTTCCGTCGAATTGAGGCATTGCGTGTTGAGTGGCGGAACTCAACGCCGTGCTTTGCCTTGTTACCAAACCCAAGAAATGAAAATACTAAATTTTACATTAACATTATATAATTATATATATTAACATTGTTTCCTTTCACATGGTTTATTTCTTTTTCTCCTACTGTGCTCGTAGATATTCCTGTGTTTCAACAATACGTGTAAATCGTGGAGCGTTACTAATTACTTAGAAGATGTTATTCGAAGCTCTGCAGTGTATATTAGATTTGCTACCTTTGTACGTAGCCGCATGGATAGTATAGAGAATTATGTCAATAGTTTAACTTAACAATTTGAAAAGATTCAAGCAACAAATAAATAAAGGTAATTGATCAAAAGATATATTGTTAATTCGTATATTAATAATAGTTGTAATAAAATTAATTGCTCCTAAAATTGAAGAAATTCCAGCTAAATGAAGAGAAAAAATAGCTAAATCAACTGAAGAGCCTCCATGAGCAATATTAGAAGATAAGGGGGGTAAACAGTTCATCCGGTTCCTGCACCATTTTCTACAATTCTACTGGAAATTAATAAAATTAGTGATGGGGGTAAAAGTCAAAATCTTATATTATTTATACGGGGGAATGCTATGTCAGGAGCTCCTATATAAATATTCTCTATGTAACATGCATTTCGCTTCACGCTATTCGTAAGCCAAAATATTCTTTTTTCCACATTGAAATATTGCGTGTTGATTAGCGGTACTCAACGCCGCGCTTTGTTTTACTAGAACAGGAATATAGAAAAAATTTGAATATAATCATACTCACGAATGGGGATCGATCCGCCTGATTTCAAGACATTGTGTGTTAAGTGGCGGAACTCAACGCCGCGTTTTGTCTATCTAGAGCCGAGAAATAGCTTTATTTTTCTATTTATTTATATAACGACAAAAATAAGAGTAATCACTCAAGTGTAAAATATATACACTATAGTGACAGTTCAATAATAGTTTTTCCAATTTATATTATGTAAACAACTGTTTGTTGAGCTGCTTGAGAAGCCTTTTTTGAAACTTCACAGTGAAATTTTCTAACTAGGAAAGTGGTAGGAATGGCATCGTTTCTCTATTTATTTTAAAGAAAAAAAAAACTATATAGTATCGTGGTGTGATCAACCTTTTTAGCAAATTCATTTCCAAATTAGTGGAAATCACTGGGGGAGCCACAATACAAATTTTGATTTCTTTTGGCAGGCCAAGATTTAGATTTCTATTTTTTTTAATAGCTTCACGTATGTCACTAATAAATATTTGTAAAGCATTGAATTATGAGAAAAAAAAAATGAAGAAGAAGTCCCGCCGAGTTTCTTTGCGCCGGTTCTTCTCAGGTCTGAGGTATTAAATTTAGTGAACTGGTGGTAAATTATTTGGACGTTCAAAAAAAATGAAGCCTGTAACTTCTTATTTTGAATAAAATTATTTCTGGATTTTGACTTTGTCCTCTTTACAAACAGAGTAGGTAGAGGGAACCTGAGAACCTGTGTCAAGACACTCCGTTCTCTTTTAAAAATCTTAGTTCCGGGTGACTTGAGAATTAAGACAGTGCGTGGGTTTGCTAAAACAACGAGGAAATTTTAAAATTTTATGGCATAATTTTATGTTTTCAATTTTTGAATTTTTTGGCTGATCAAAATTGCATTATAAAAATTTTGCGGACCACACTTCTTATTAATTAATTAAAAATAATAAAAAATTTAAAAATACTTCATATTAAAAACGTTTTACAAAACCATGAAATCTGAACAAAATTATTAGAACTTTATAGACATCAGCGTGAGAATATATTAAGTTCTAATAACCTTAAATTATTATTAAATCTATCATATAAATAATCACATGGCGGGCCGCATATAATAACTAAGCGGGCCGCAGGTTGCTCACCCCCGATTCAGATAGCATCCGATGGTTGTCTAACGTGCTAAAAGTCCAATAGTATTAATAGCGTTGAAAGTGGAGAAAGTATATTCTTGTGAAACTTTTTGAGAGGTGAGCAAAAAGTAAATGGGTTTCAGCAGTTCTTTTATTCTAAAGCGTTTCGAATTCCTTTTCACGAGATATTCATAAAGAAACTGAAACAATCAGTTTTTCACTACCGGTCTATTGTATTGAAAATAATTTAATTTACCCGATCTGATAAAAGGTAATTGGGGAGATTGGTTCAGCAGTTGGGTTAAGTCGCTCAACACACAATATTTTTCTTCAAATTCAGGAGAAAAGTAGAGAATAGAGAAATCTTGCACGCTCTCTTTATCTACTTGTTATATGGGAAGTAATTATGCCTCTCGGCTCGTGGATGAAAAAAATATTACGATCAATATGGCTTAGTCTGATCTGATTTCTTTTTAAATAAATACAAATTAAAAGAAAAATTATCGTTCGTACTCATATTTTGAAAATTTTGTGCTACTTTTGCTTTGTTGAAGAGAAAATTAAAAAGGACGCCTTTAGAAAGGTGTTTGACTATGCGGGGGTGTAAGTTCGATTGTGCTTCGATTAAACTTTTATATTTTACAGGGTTTAGTATAGTGGTTTTTTAGGGATTTCCCCTTTCCCACCCATCCTTTCCCCAAAATGTGGTGGTTCCGATAGCGGACTACTACATTATCCTCCCCTTCCGTCTGTATCCTCTAGGTTGGCAACGCATCTACAACATCTCTGGTGGTGTAGATATTCATGGGCGAAGGTAACCACTTACAATCAGGTGGTCCTCCTGCTCGTTTGCCATCCGTTACCCATAAAAAAAATACATAGTTTACTTTCCTCGGTTTGATTACCACTCACTTCACAAAAACTTGCCATATTTTAAAATTATTCGAGAATCTGCTCAAGAGAAACACATAAAAATTTTCAACGAATTTCGTTGTTTTATCACCATTTTTTCATAAAACCTTCAGCATAAAATTCCAAAAACGACAAGGAAAAAAGTAATCCAAAAATATTTTAAAATCTAAACCAGTTATGAAACGTCAACTATGGAAAAAACATTTTTTAACTTGTTAACGCGATTGTCAAAGGATTGTTACGGAACGAGAGGCATTTTTATATTTTAACGTGGACATATTTTTTGTTCAGCATACAATATTTGCAACCGATTCTTTTGATAGTATGATTGAAAAACCTTTTTACTTTCGATCCTGATTTGGGAGTATTGTTATTTAACCAATTTTGGAAAAAAAGGAGTTTTTCTAATCTACTGTATTTTTTTCTTGTGTGTTACCGCATAACTTTTTATATGAAAACTAATGTTTCTGATGTGGTATTGAAATTTAATAAAGATCTGATGAGTAGTTTTTGAGTTATTCGTAATTTTCTTGTCTTCTCATATACATGTACATATTTAGATAAATGGAATTCTATGACATCAAGCTATTTCAATTCCAAAAAGGTCGCTGAAATTTCTGGTTCAGGTGATGTAGTCAGTCAGTAGGATTTCCTTACTTACCCTACAAAATACATAACGTATATAGTTGAAATTTTTAACCGATTCCAAAAAAAAAAAGATAGTACTCCAGTCAACTGTATTTTTTACTATGTTACTACACAAAAAAGAAATACAAACATATATAAAAAAAAAAATATCAAAATTGGTTCACCCAGTAAAAAGTTAACACGCATAAAAAAAATCATTGAAAATATCCTTTTGCGAAATTAGTTAATTACAATACATACATAGCTTCACACTGTATCCCGTATATGGCAGGGTAGGCAGAGGGCACCTTGTGTTAAGACACCCCGTTCTCCACTTTCCGCCGAATTGAGACATTGTGTGCTGAGTGGCAGAACTCAAAGCCGCGCTTTGCCTTGTTACCAAATCCAGGAAATGAAAAATTCCATTTCCTGGAGTGGGAAACCCACAATCTGTCGCGTTTACAGTACACGCTTGTGCCTCTGCACCACGACAGGAGTAATAAAAGTACATTTTTAATTTAATATCTTAAATTAAATTTTTGACCCAACAACACTAGCATGACCTTATTATATTCCACTTTTCGTAACATAAACACTAAAAACAACTTAACACATTTTGGGGGACAAACAAAAAAGCTCATATAGCGACATATGAGCTAAAGTCGGTCATTACAAATTTATATGACTCGCTAAAATACGGCGGCCTATTACGAGGCTGTTCACACTCGTAAATATCGAGTCCTGCTGGACCGAAATTAATGTGATTAGGTTATGGAAGTGCTTATGTGGCTTTTATTTCCTTTGGCGTGTAATTTTTAATATGGGTATGTTTTTTTATTGAATGCATTTTGCACCAAAGAATGATTTTAACAAAAGAAGAAAAGTGATTTTAAATTAAATGCCCTGAAAATTAACATAATTATGAATAATTCAACAATTTTCCTTTAAAACTTAAGTAAATTTGAATGGAACCTGGTCAAAAGCAGTAGATACCGGTCGTATTAAAAAAAATATCTATATCGGTGTATATCAGTTCACTCAGTAAAAAGTTATCCAATGAAACACATAAAAAAAGACACTCCGTTCCTCACTTTCCGCCGAATTGAGACATTGCGTGCTGAGTGGCGCAACGCAACGCCGCGCTTTGCCTTGTTACCAAACCCAGGAAATGAAACTACTAAACTTTTACATTTCCTGTAGTGGGAATAGAACCCACAACATGTCGCGTAAGGTAGCACGCTTGTGCCTCTGCGCAACGACAGGCATTTTGTAAAAGTATCCTGTCATTTTTAATACCTTTACTAATATATATACAAAGTTTCATGATAATCGTTGAGAAGTTTTGGCGTAAAAGCGTACCAAACAAACATACATTCATATTTATAATATTAGTAGGGTAACATATACAACATACCTGGGATTCGAACCATAAAATTACTTGTTTAAACTATCTCGTTTCACAAAGGCGTCTATTACTCTGCTAAATTAGTTTTTTTTAACTTCACGCTGTAACCCGCATATATTCCTTCTGCCTACCCTACTATAGCAGGGTAGGCAGAGGGAATAGGGGAACCAGAGAATTTAGTGTTAAGACACTCCATTCTCTTTCAACAATTCCGTTCCCCACTTTCCGCCGAATTGAGGCATTGCATGTTGAGTGGCGGAACTCATCGCCGCGCTTTGCCTTGTTACCAAACCCAAGAAATGAAAATACTACATTTTACATTACCTGGAGAGGGAATCGAACCTTGTGGGTTCGATTGTGTCGCGCTTACAGTCGCACGCTTTTGCCTCTGCGCCACGACAGGCGTGTATTAGTTAATTTTTGTTTGTCCTTGTGCATTTGTATAATATGCAAGCGAGCACTAACACCTATATGTCACTATATAGAGTGTATATTTATTACATACGTACATACATAGCTTCACACTGTATCCCGCATATAGCAGGGTAGACAGAGGGAACCTAGTTTTAAGACACATTGTAGCGCACTTTCCGCCGAATTGAGATATTGCGGCGTTAAGTTCCGACACTCAACACGCAATGCCTCAATTCGGCGGAAAGTGGGGAACGGAATTGTTGAAAGAGAATGGAGTGTCTTAACACTAGGTTCTTTGGTTCCCTCTGCCTACCCTGCTATATGCGGGATACAGCGTGAAGTTAAAAAAATAATAAAAAATTAAACAATAAAAGAAGAAAATGTACTTTATATACAATGTACTAAACAATGAAATTATTACGAATAAGTCAAAAATCTATTTTTATTATTTTTTTTAACTACACGCTGTATCTCGCATATAGCAGGCTAGGCAGACGGAACCAGAGAACCTAGTGTTAAGACACTCCGTTCTCTTTAAACATTGCCGTTCCCTACTTTCCGCCAAACTGAGGCATTGCGTGCCGAGTGGCGGAACTCAACGCTGCCCTTTGCCTTGTTACTAAGCCCAAAAAATGAAAATACTAAATTTTACATTTCCTGGAGTGGGAATCGAACCCACAATCTGTCGCGTTTACAGTCGCACGCTTGTATCTCTGCACCACGACAGGCGTCATTTGTATTAATAAATTGTTAAATTCTTATCAAATTGTTTGTTTTTAGCTTTTAATATCATATATGGCATATATGAGTATAAAAACAAAAGTAAAACTTGCCTCGGTATATTATTTTTAAAATGGTTATAACCGTGTAAGCAATTCGAAAATTTGTCGACAGCTTTTCTTAATAGTGCACCGCTAGAAGGTTTCGTTCTTGCAAGAATAATGGGTGACATGGCAGAGTAATAGACGCCTTTGTGAAACGAGATAGTTTAAACAAGTAATTTTATGGTTCGAATCCCAGGTATGTTGTATATGTTACCCTACTAATATTATAAATATGAATTTAAGTTTGTTTGGTACGCTTTTACGCCAAAACTTCTCAACGATTATCATGAAACTTTGTATATATATTAGTAAAGGTATTAAAAATGACAGAAAAAGCCTTTATTATTTCTTGCTTACAAAATATAATATGTAAATCTACTTAAAAACTATTATTACTAAATCAGTTACTATTTACTTTACTCTATAATAAAAACAATAATAGTGCTTAATAACTACTATTAATAATGTGTAGAATTATTTATATATACATATATATACTTCTTTTCTTGTCTTTTTTTTTTGGAAATTTGCATATTGCTAGTCAGCAAGAACCCCTCTTCGGGTGAAGGCCTCCTCCAAAAATAATGACAAAAGGCTTTTTGTTTCAATAATTTTTAATACTTAAAACTGTCGCTAACCTGGTCCTGGATATTTATAACAATTGACTAACACAAAAAAAAAAGTCAGTCGGTGAGGATCTCACCATAGTTTTAAGATACAATTAACTACTTCTATTTAAGTATGCTGCAAATGTAACAAATAATAAATAAAAAAAAGAAACAAAAGACGCGGGCAAGTGTGAGTGGATATAATTATATTCATATATTTATAAAAAAACGCATAGTAAAAAACATGTCCATAGAAATACACTACAAATGAACATTCGCGGTTCCGTACATAAAAATAAAAGACGATGGAGCCAATATCACCCTTCTGAGTCTTTTCAATTTAGCCGTCATTAGACTTGCGTTAGTGCCGTCTGATTGGTTTGTATACACTGAGGAAAATTACTTCGCATTCAGTTGTATAATAACGAAAAGAAACGCAGCTTCACGCTTTATCCCGCATAGTAGGGTAGGCAGAGAGATTCTAGGATAAAGACACTCCGCTCGTCTCTAACCGCCTCAATTCGTGACATAATAACGAACTGAGGCTTTTTTTAACCATGAGGAAATTCCTTCAAGAATACCCACTCGTTTGGGGATACGGACTGATTATATGAAACTCCTAAGTGGACAAATGACCCACTAAATCCTCACGGAGCTCCTCTTCGATCACCATTATCCGGGGCCACGAAATCCACCCCAATCTGCTATTATTCCCGACGGTAGCAAAACACCTCACAGAGTCTAGGAAAGTGGGGTACCTTCGACAGCTAACCCCTAACTTTTGGCTTAGTTATATTTAAACAAATTAAAACTAACTCAGATAACAGCTTGTCTAAATGCAAGTAATATAGGAAATGATTAAAATTTAACTAATAACAGTTAAATAAACTGTAATACAGTTTCGAAGTTAATTCACACCGCAGAACTGCAGTTGGCAGGTGTCACTTTTGGCTTCATGCTCATTTATGCAATCAACATATTACATATGTGTATGTATGTATACGATAGCATAGTGGTAAGTATGTCGGTTTGTGATGGGTGGTGCGGTATATTCAATTTCTTTTGGAATGAGGGTAAATATAATATAAATGAGGAACCCAGCCGCCTAATCACTGTATTCCAGTTAGGGTGTGATTTTTTTCAATCATTCTATTAATCGCTAATCTGTCAAGCATAGTAATTAAGATTTAATAAAACGCACTAGAGATAAACATTATTACGAATAACTCCTAAATTACTCAACTACTGTACTATTTGTTCAATGTTTACTAAATGTGATTTATTATTATTTTTTTTGTACCACGACGGTGGCACAAGGCACGCGGCCCACCTGATGGTAAGTGGTTACCGTGGCCTATGGACGCGCTTGCAACACCAGGGGCATCAATTTACGCGTTGCCGACCCTTCAAACCTATTTATTCCCTTTGAAGCAACCCCATATTGTAGCCCTCTGGGAAAACTCCAGGGAGATCATTATTCCACAATTGAGAGTCCGCGGAAGAAAAAGTAAAGGTACTAAAGGCACTGGCTCAAAATTGGTTAACCCAGGGAAAATTTATAAGGTAACATAAAAACAATCGAATTGAGAGCCTCCTCCTTTTTTGACAACGATTTGAAATCACTCTTTAATAATAAACGAATTACATTTATATATGATAAAGAAAGAAAAAATTATTTATTGTGGAAATTTCTGATTGGATATGGAGAACTTCAATTACCAACACGGCAATACTTGTATGCTTAAACAATGCCTAAAAATGTTGAATAACATGCACCTCTCATAGTGTAAATATATCTTTTTTACTCAATCAATACTCCTTCTTTGGGTGACGTCTGAATCGCCGTAATATAAGAACTGAATTGAAAAGTGATGAAAACACTAAATAACCCTATATTATTTAAGTCTGAATATTTAAAACGATACCTAAAATATGTAATACTAGAAATAGAATAGTAATCCGTAGAAAACAAATATTCTGAAGCTCTTTTTTTCTTTTTCTTTAGCATCACGCTGTACCCCGGATATAGCAGGGTAGGCAGGAACCTAAGAACCTAGTGTTAAGACACTCCATTCTCGCCATTTAAAAGATCATGATTTTCAAAGTAAAGTACGTCGAGCTCACCAACGAACTGAACAGAAATAGGTTTAGAGTTACCTGATCGCGGTGCCGTGGATAGGAAGCGCGAGACATACTCGTAATAGCGAAATCTATCTATAATTTACTTATAAGATCTTGGCCTGTCTAGAACAATCAGTGATCAAAAAACTATAATTATATGTACATAAGCCAATTTATAAAAAAGTGTGTGTTTTTAACCAACTTCAAAAAAAAAAGAAAGTTTCTATTTGATTTGTAGTTTTTTTATGTGTAAGCATGTTATAAAAGTCAGACACACACGCACACGCACACGCACACGCACGTTAATACTGTTATAAATTGGGCCTGTAAGCCCCTCTTCATATAATTGGGGGGATAATAAGAATGAGGAAAATGACTTGTTTTAAAATTGATTCTGTGTTCACCTTTATTCTGTATTGCACGTTTGTTATAAAAATATTTACATTCAAACAAAAAAATTGTATTTATATTATTTCTTGTGACGCGACCAGTCAGAGAGCAAACGAAGTGTTTCACGACATTTTCGCTTTCCACGTGCATAGAGACAATGTGGGTTAAATGGTAAAACTCACTGCCGCATTTTGTCTTACCGGAGTGAGGTTACTGCATTGCTATTTGTGTAAATTTATGTTTCTATAGTGTTGAGAAGGTAGTAAGAGAATTGGGCTTGAACTTTGGGGAGAGATTTCTGACTCTTATTCATTTTCCAAAATTTATTCAAACAAACAAAATAAAACAACAAAAACAACGGATGTTAGTAGTGTGACTTTGTGAATCGTTATTTTTTCTTATCATGAATAATTTAGTTTTTAAAGTCATAGCTTAACTAAAATAGACTTAAAATTATTACTACCAATACGTGTAAAAGTATTGAAAAGGCTGAACTAAAAATTTAACTCTTCACCATTATGGTAGTTAAGAATGGCGGTTATTTATTGAATTCCATAACCCTCATATACTTCTTTGTTGTTAGATAAAGTAGCACGAACTCCCCGCCGTGGCTTCCTAGAGACGCAACATTGACGAATACGTCGACATGTCGCCCCGAAACGTGGGGATACGTAGAAATGCGTCCCGGGGACATATCCAATCCAATTTCAACCCCCGTTCCCATACACTAATCTGACCCCCGTCCCCCATGACCCCAGACGGTACGTAGAAATGACCTGCGCTGTGCACCGACCTGCCCCATAGTTAAGGATCGACCCCAATGACAAATTCACCCCCAATAGCAATCTCACCAGATGACTTCGCAGAAAGCTTTAGCGGGAACCCAGAACCCCGCGCTGCCTTCACAGACCCTGGTCTTAATACGTTCATGGAATCCCCTCGTCGTCCCCGTCGGAATTGATGCGGAATTAGACGATGAACATCACTCATTTGACAACCGTCCGCGAATTGTCCGAGGACGGGCGGGTGTCCGGAGCTGAGGGCGGAATTTGGATGCGAAGTTTCATCTCTCTCCTCAGTATGTGAAGCTCGTGGGCGGAATTACTGTAGAAAGACGAAGTTTGATTTGGATGAATGTGCCTATCAATCCGACGGCCAATGTTCAAGACGATTGTTGTTCGGTCATTATTGAGGTTTGTATTAATTATTATTTTTAAAATATTTATTTTTTTTCTAAATTTTTTAATTTGATTAAATAAAAAGTTATGATAAAGAAAAAATATAAATATAATATTTTAACAATAATATGAATAAGTAAAAAAAAATATGTGCTAAAATCGTTTAAATAATATGTGATGGAATTTTGCATTCTTTAGTTAGGTACTTCAGACTTTCACGCACAATGTTTATATAAAAGTGATATGTCTATACTGTTACAAGTTAAGGTAATATCTATTTTGCCACGTCAATACGGCTACTAATTAATATAACTTTATACAACATAACAGATAGCACAGCCGTGTCCAATACCGCGGTAGTCGCGTTCGGGTCCCGGCGCGGTACACTACGCGGCGCGTTGACCTGAACCACGTAGAGCAATGGCGGCGCCGGCAGACTGTACACGCAAATAGATTTTTGCACGCAGCGAGAAATATGCTGCCATATGTGGAAGCGTATAATGGTAGGTAGCCGTGAATAACTCGGATAAATCGATATTGTGGAGTTTTCGTACCATGTTAGTTGATTCTCAGATTCTCTCCTTGCCTACCTCTGCTATGTGCGATACAGCGTGAAGCTAAAAAAAATAATGCCATATATAAATGTGTGAAGCAAAAACTTGATCCCTTTACGAAAATTACGCGGACGGAGTGATGCAGGTGAAATTAATAATCAGTTTATAGAGAAGGAGGTAACAAGCAATTTTTTTTTTTTTTTTTTAATAATGATAAAAGTATTTAATATTACTTTAAATAACTAATATTAATAATAAATGTTACACACACCCCATGAGCCACATTTATATTGTTTATACAACGTATCATATACAGGGTGTGAGGACTGCCTTTACATTAAATGAAAACACCGTTTTGAGTACTCCCTTGTAAACACGATACGATTATAAAATAAGAGTTTTTACTTAAAAATGAAAAAGCGTTTCTTTCAAACAAAATAAATAATAAAATATTCGTTACAAAATCGAACGCCATTTGTTACGTGTATGACGTGCAGAGAGGACACTAACCTGTCAGAGCAAATGTCGCAGACGGCCATCTCATAATAAAGAAATCGGAGTGTTGGGTGAGGGGCGATAATAGTTCACTAAATTTAATGCCTCAGGACCTGAGAAGAACCGGCAAGAAACTCAAAGTGGGACTATTTTTTTTTTTTTTTTTATATTCGACAATGGTTTACAATTCTTTATTATTGGCAATGATACCCTTGAAACAGACTGGAGCGAAAGTATTCATTCTCAAGTGTGTGTGTTATCATTTATAAATCACTAATTAGGTAATAACCTTTAACACACAAACGTCTTTTTAAAAATTTTTTTTTAAATTGTAAATGGAAAGTTCTTGGACGTTTTCTGGGATCCTATTGTAAAAGTATACACATTGTCCCATAAAGAATTGTGGACCTGATGCAATTGAGTTACAGGCGCTGTAAAAAGCGAAGCCTATTTTTGTATTTATATTATGTGTATCAAGCCAACTTTGTTAAAATTATTAATATTTTTCTTAACATACAGTATATTTTCAAAGATCTTACTGAGAGGCAAAGATGTACGGTTTGATCTTCGCGTTCTCGTTCTACCGCCATTACAAATGTACCATAAAAATGGCATCTACAAGTAGAACCATACTCCTTCCCTGATATGTCCGTATAGCGAGAGTTCCATTTAATGATATTCTCCATAAACTGCAACTATATCAGTGGCTTCGCAGAAGTATACTTAACATGCGCCATTATTAAAAAACAAACAAACTAAATAAGGAAGAAACACTCGTCTAGTTTTGTGTGACGAAAATAAATTAAATATTAACATAAAACAACGACAATAATAAAAGAAATTAAATAATTTGAAAAAGTCACAGGACGAACGACGCGTAAGTATAACTACTTCTGTTACTAAGCGATGTACGCAGCGCGGTGCACGACTGACGACACTAAGAACTAACCCAAAGTTCCAAATATTGGCATTTCTCTTTCCGCTAAGTATAAATAAGCAAAACACAAACATTTATTACAATTTGATTACTAATTTTGATTAATGTCTATTAAGAAATTCTAAAATGTTTTATGACTTGATCTAAAAGTATAAATTATATTTTTCGTTCAAGAATTAATCTTTATTCAATGTAAAAAATATTTGTTATGACTACGCTATTCCTTTTTTCACGGTCAAGGTTATTGTTAATATGCTATTCCCTTCTTACGTCATGCCATTTCATTCTGTCATGGTCAAGGTCATTCTAAATTGATTTTTTTCGAAAATGATAACATAGCTTAAAATTATCAGCTGTCTCAATTTTATTTCTAAATGTATTTATGGGTTTGTAATTCCATTTATTTATAAGCGCAATTGAAAATTCGATGTATCTGTAAGAAAGCCATTACATGAAAATTAACATCAAGCTAAATCGACTTTAAATGGATATTCTTCTAGTCCATAACTTTTTTATAATTATAAATATATTATTTTTTATAGCTATAAATAATCTAGTAATTATTATAACAATTATTTATGCACTACTTATTCGATATTTTTAAAATAAAAATATGAATCGTCCATAAATAATTTATTTAAATATTGTACCTTAAAATGGTAGCATTCTACTCTGTGGTCCGTCGTCGTCGCCTTCCATCTTTCCCGCCAATTTCTTTTAAATTTAAATGTTGCTAATCGGCCAAATAAGTGCGTAATAAATTGCACAGACAATTAAAATCGATTTGTCTAAAAACCCCATCTAAATCCTCTTCAGAGTAATGTGATTATTTTATTATAAACAAAAGACACGTGCGTGAAAGAGAAAGAGATATCTGTCAAGAATTTTTTTTATGAATGAAAAATGGAAGATCGGCAACGTATAATAGTATTTTAGTACTACTAGATAATACGTCATCGGTGCGTAATACAGAACGGTTAAAAATGGGGAATCGAAAATACTAGTCCTGCACCTAAACCGTAGACGTGCCTTGATTGATATTAAGTGTATGGCTTTGTAGTATTGTACTCTACATGTGGTGGACCTAAATGTAAGATGAACATTCACACCCTGTATATTACTAAAGACAACGCGTTGTTAACACGTCAACGGGGACACTAGTATATATTAACTTTTATATTACAGATATTGCAAAAACAAATGGCCGCACATACTTCAAGGTATCCACACCTCGGGAACGCCTCGTCTCGCCTCGCTTCGCCTATCGGTATACAATATACAGGACCCTGTATACTGTATACAGAACCCTGTATATAGTATACAGTAAACTGTATA